>WTSP01015497.1:9064-55160 GCA_025331215.1 Actenoides lindsayi | reverse complement strand
CTGGGCACAGCTGTGCCCCCCAGGCTGCCCTGCAGTGCCCTTAAGTGCTGTTATTTGCAGAGGGAGGAAATTTTTTTTCACCCTAGTACTGCTATCAGTCTCCTCTCTCAGTTGGTAGACAGGACTTGCAGGTACAGCAAGCACCAGTCTTGGGTATCTAGGTATTCAAATGCAACTTAGAGTTTTTTGGTGTAACTGGCTACATACAGCGGTGATTCAGGAAGCCTGAAGGTGTGTACTTTGCATAAAGATTTATGTTTCTAACACCTGAGAGAAATTTTCAGCCCTTACTGTTCCTGACTTTTCACCAGAAAGCAGCTCTTGGCTCTTCAAAAGCCCCAGTTTATTTTTGCTTTTGTTTTCTTTCAGAGATTGAATTCACTTCAGGAACTTCAGCTCCTTGAGATCATGTGTAATTATTTCCAAGAGCAAACCAAGGATTCAGTCCGGCAGATCATTTTCTCATCTCTCTTCAGCCCTCAAGGAAACAAAGCAGATGACAGCAGGATGGCTTTACTGGGAAAGCTGGTTTCCATGGCAGTGGCTGTGTGCAGGGTTCCTGTTCTGGAGTGCGCTGCCTTCTGGCTGCAGGTACAGCTTCTGTGCAGGCAGGGAAGTGGTGAGGGAATGTGCCAGGATGGGCAGGGGTGGCCTGGGGCAGAGTGTCACCTAATGGTTGGTGTCAGCTGGTTGCAGTCAGCTCCTCCTCTGTGGCAGTGTCAGCTGATATAACACCCCACTTCTGTGCTCGTGTCCATCTCTCTGCTCCAGCACAAGGGAGAGCTTTTTCCAGTCATTTTTTCTTCTGGCAGAAGAAACTTGGAAGATTTATACTGTGGGTGAAAGTTGTGGGGTTGGTGGCTTGTTTCTTTGTTTCAGTTGGTTTTGGTTTTGTGGTTTTTGGTTTGGTTTGAGGGTGGGTTTTTTTGTTTTCTTTTGTTGGTGGTCTTTTTATTTGTTTGTTTTGTTGTTGTTGTTTTGTTGTTTTGGTTTGGTTTTTTCCTCCACCCAACCCCAACATGTCAAAAGAGATCAGTATGGGATGTTTGACCAACACAGGGGACAAAACCAGGGCAGTTCATGGTCACATTGGTCTGGAGTTTAGGAAATAAACTGTCCCTCGTGTACAAGTTTGGGCATGGCAGAAGAGACAAACCTCGCTCTTGAGATTTAGGCATGAAATACCTGTGCCTGGTATTCATATCCATGAACGTGTAATGTTGTGAATCTCCCATATCTTCTCCTTTTCCTCTAGAAATTCCCCACTGTAGACCTTGGGAAGTACATCTTTGTTCCTGCTGCGTTTGCAGGATGTGCAGAAGTTGCCTTTCTTTACAGAAAGACTGTGCTGGGAGAGAAGGGTGGTGGGAGGCAGAGCAGTACTGTTTCTGCAGGGTCCTTCTTTTTCCCCCTGGTGAGCCTTGGTAGGAGGGGATGTAACCTGGATAGTGGCAGAAGGTGCAGTTTGTTGTGGATCATAGCTCTTAAGTGGCATGAGGATTGCACAGCATTTTTTCCATGCTAAGGATGTTGAGCGGTTAACTGAGAGGTTACTGTAACTAGGTGTTCTGGTACTGAACTAGTTGAACTACAAAACTGTGTTGCTGAAGTAGAAAAAAAAAATCTCCAAGTCGAAATATTGATGTAAAAGGCTTTAATTTTAAACAATGGGTGTTGTAAACACAAACTATCACCATCTATTTTCATACTGGTGTTGTAAACACAAACTATCACCATCTATTTTCATACTGTGAAACAGTAATTTTATTTCTGAGTGAACTTTTGATATGCAGAGAGAGAGAGAAAACACACTTTAATTGGGGGAAGTGTGAACACAGATGCTGAAACAGCCGAGTGGCTGGGTGATGGGGGAAGGCACAACACTCAGGCAACACAAACTTTAAAGTGGGCTCTGTAGAACTTCCCGTGGCTGGGTTTAATCTGCTGTTCCTTGTGTGCCTGCAGCGAACCCCCGCCGTGTACTGCGTGAGGCTGGCCCGAGCCTTGGTCGATGACTACTGCAGCTTGTTGCCAGGCTCCATCCAGACACTGAAGCAGATATTCAGTGCCAGTCCTCGCTTCTGCTGCCAGTTCATTACAGCAGTCACAGCTCTCTATGACCTCTCATCAGGTGAGTGTTTCCAAGCTGTGTCTTTCCAAGTGAGAGATGCAGTGTAATGCAGCACAAATTAACTGTTGCAAGTGAATTAACTGCTGAAATTTTGAACATGCTCGTTACCATGTAATTATGGCCAGAAGCAGCTCAGGGGTTTGGCTGTTGCTTCATCTGTCACTGGGCGGAGAATCAGAATGACCACTGGGTGGCTAAAGGGAGAGTCTTTTGCTGGAGAAGCAGCTGGGTAATGCCTGACACAAAGGGCAGCATCCGCCACAGAGGGCGGACAACACAGGCACCTTACTGACTGAGCAGCTCTAGGAGTGAAAGCTGATCTGCCTGAGCTGGGCAATTGGACCCCCCTGTTGTGTGTCACCTACTTAGCAGATAGACTCAGGACTGTCTGTCAGTCTTACTCCTTCCAAAAAGGGGAGAAACACAAATCCTGAATGTTTGCAAGCTGGAGCAGGATTTTTGTTGAGCAGAGATGAGAAACGCAATGAACAGCATACCTTCAATGCACTCTTTAACTGTACATGTGACCAGCTAGGGATGTGACTGGCCTCAGGTCCTTGTTGCTCAGACAGTAGAAATGTGTAGGTGTCTAAAACAACATTGATTTACCTTTATTCAATGAGGCAGACAGAGAGCTCGTGGTAGACTGGGGAATAACAATACACTGAATGCCAACATCACATATAATCCAACAGGTTTGTTATCAATAAAGGCAATGTCTTGCACGGTCTTCTCCAGATAAGCAGCTTGGCATTATTGAAAGAGAGGCTTGAGCTTTTTTTTTATTTTTACTTTACAAATAATTTGACGTATTTGGTAGGGCTCGTAGCATATTCTTCCTCAGTATTTTATATCTCTTTTGTGCAACCACTTGGAAGTTCATCCAACTAATTAAAAGACACAGCAGAGAGGAAATAACATGAGTTATAGGAATTATTTTTTTTTTTTAATTCCTTGGTTTATTTGAGATGTTATTGGTGATGCAAGAAAAGGAAGCTTGCTCTTCAAAGAGCGATCTGTAACTAGTCTGTCTTCGCCAAGTCCTGAGGACAGGAGTTGATCACACAGTATCTGTGATACTGAGACATCTCAGAAAAGCTAAAAACTGGAAAATACAGATTTGGCATCTAGTGCACATTAGTAACTCTGCAGTCCAGATCATTTATCTTATAAGTCATCTCAGGTAGGAAAGACCTGACTCTATCGTGCTGTGCCAAGCCCTTTGCTGACTCTGCCCACAATTGCCAACGGAAATACGTTGCTCAATCCAGTCACCTGCCCCTGTGATGGGATGATTCATGATTACTGTGAAGCCAGCGTTTCTCTCATCTGCAGTCAAGCTGCAGCCCATGACCACCTCTCGCTTCTTACTTGAAGCTTTACACAATCTTACAGTCCTTTCCCTGGCACTCGAGCGTGTTGTTGCATTACATTTTTACACAAGACGTACTTGTCTAGGTAAGTCTGAAAGGAAATGAGCTGAATGATTGAGGTGAAGAGGAAGAAGGGTCAACGAGTTTTTCCTGTTGCCCACTGTACTTTCTGTGGCAAGGGGTAAGTGGAGATTGAGTGTGGAGGAAAAAGTGAGCAGATGATGGGCGGGAAAGAAGAAAATGATAAAAGAAGCTTTACTGAGAAAGAGGATAAATCTCGGCATTCAGTGTTGTCTTCAGAATAGGTGGAGAAGGTGAAGTCAAGGGGAATGTGGTTATGTCTTCCCTGGGACAAATGAGCATCTACATTTGTGTCTTGTAAAAAAACCAGCAGAGTTGAGGAGGTTCTGAAATTGTAATTCTGACAGCGCAGGAAGGGTGCGTGTGAGCGAGTAATTAAAGATTCGTTAATCCTGTGCTTTGGTGCAAGCCTCAGCTTACCCAGCAATAACTTTCCTATCTTCAGATGACCTCATCCCTCCTTCGGATCTGCTCGAGTTGATTGTTTCCTGGATCTTTGAAGACCCTCGCTTGATCCTCATCACCTTTCTAAATACTCCTATTGCAGCCAACCTGCCAATAGGGTTTTTAGAGCTCACCCCACTGACTGGGCTGATCCGTTGGTGTGTGAAGGCCCCCTTGGCTTATAAAAGGAAGAAGAAAGCCTCCCTCTCTAATGGACATACCCCCAGCAAAATCACCAAGGACTCAGCTTCAGGAGAAGACAGAGATTGCCACCAGCTGTATTCAAAACTGCATCTAAGTGTCCTGCAGGTTCTTATGATGCTTCAGGGGCATTTAACAGAGAAGAACCTTTATGGGCGCCTGGGCCTAATACCCTTTGACCACGTGGTTCCACTTGTTGAGGAAATTAACAGACTCTCTGATGAACTCAATCCTCTCAATGCATCCAAAGAGATTGAACTGGCTCTAGACAGACTGGCTCAGGCTCTGCAAGTGGCCATGGCATCAGGAGCACTCCTGTGCACTAGAGGTAAGTTGTCAGCAGGGCTAGCAGAGACCTTGGCACGGGATTCTTGTCCTCCGGGGTGTGAATGTTGTATGTGGGAGTTTTGGGACGGGAAGAGCAAAGATTAATGTGTTCACAGCACAAGTAGTAGTTTGCTGCTCTTAGGAAGCAATAGTGCAGGAAATAGTTCAGGGAAAACAGATGGATGGGGAGTGAGAGAGGAGAGATCATTGCTGCAGGTGATTGAGGCATTACTTTGCAGAGCTGAAGAGCTGATCTCGACCTTGCTGTGTGCACAAGGGTGTTGTAGCTGGGTGTCCAGCACGGGGACAAATTTGCCTCACTCCAAATTGCTTGTACCTATTTAAAAAGCACTGTTTAATGGTGTTTCTCTGAGTTTGCCTGCTGGAGGAGAGTCCTTGAAATGGATAAACCCATGGGGTGTGTGTGCTAGACAAGGAATTTGAAAAGCAAACAGAAACTCTTCATCTGGCACTTCTGGGCCTTTAGCTCTCTTGTGATGAGACCTCATTACAGCATGTACGATTTCAGTTAGACTTGGTAAAGAAGCCTGCTAATGTGGCTTTCCTCTGTATTTCCTGTCTCCAAAACCAGTTCTTTCTGATAGACCCACAGAGATGAAAAAGGGAAGTGCCTTAACACCTCAGAGGGTCAGCCAGACAGGCTGTTTTCTTGATAAGTTCTCTTGAAAACAGGTGATTTTTAGTGTTCCCAGAAGGATTAAAGCTCTCCAACAGCCTGGACAGTTAGTGCAGACCTTGGCCACAGGCCTGCACAGGTGCCTCAGGCTTTTGTCCTGGCCAAACCAGTGCTGCTGGTCAAATCTCAATGTTCTTTCTGTTCTTTCATAAAGTGCTCTGGGTGTAATAAGCGTAAGCAGAAAAGTGGAGTGTTTTTCAGTCAATGGCTTATTTCTCCTAAGGTTATTCCTAACCATTCTCTTGGTACGTTCCAAGAAGTGGAATTTAATTCACTATAAGCAGCTGCTGAAATATCCATTATTTCAGTGGTTTGGGAGTGTGTTTATCTACAAGGCAGAATTTTGTTCTCCAGCTATTCCTGAAAGAGCTGTAGCAGCAGGATACCTTGTCAGATACCTTCGTTCTAGCTATTCTGCTTTAGCAGAAGTTTGGAGATGGTAAAAAAAGTGGAATTTCTAGTCAATAGACCTCGGAAAAAACAAAAACCAAACGAAAAAAACCCAACTACAAACAAACAAAAACCTCCTAACAACCAACACTTTCTTTAAATTAGCACCATTTAAAAAAACCTGAAACCAATAGAAACCAGGTATTTGGTAAACTTTGACCTGATGTCTTTCTCATCATCAGTGCCACATTCAGTGGGCAGTGTCATACCTTGTATTTCCTGCATCTTGGTTGCTTCTCAACAGTACATTGGTATTGCAAATTCTACACTAAGGCTTGGTCTGCCTTGAAATGAAGCTGCATTTCCCTTCTGGCAGTGTCAGTTAAATGGCACACGTACACTAAAGCATCTGGTGTGGAAAGCTGAGGTAGTAACTGGTGAGATGGAGAGACATTTTCTCTCCTATGGAAGATTTTGGACTGAGAATGGGATTTTGGATCTGTTAATAACTGGAGCTTTTTCAGTAATCTCATCTTCCTAGAATGGAGAGGGGAGAGGAAAATTGCTGTAATTTCTGCTTTATCCTTATTGTTGTGTCACCTGTCTTCTTTCAGATGACCTGAGAACTGTATGCTCCAGGCTACCACATAACAAGTAAGAGACTTTTCTTTTGGTTGGTTTTGATGCATATTCCAAGACATGTGCTTGAGGGCTGCTGATACAAAATCTGCTCTAAAAATTGTGGAAGTTGGCCTTTATTTACCTGTAATTTAGCACAAGGGGAAAGGTGATAGTGCTGGCTACTCTTCCCTTGCAAGCTGGACTCTTCAGTGAAGGAGACTTCAGGGACTCCCACCACGTAGATGATCTTGCCCAGCCTGTGTTAGAACAAATGCACAGACAGGGAAAAAGGAAATTACAGTGTGGAGCCTGCCCCAGAATTGCCCTATCCCCAGCTCCCTGCTTGTTTTACCTGACCCTAACCTGAGCTACACTTTGCTTCTTGCTTCTTTGCAAAGAGTAGCCAAGATTTAAAAAAAAAAAGCCAAGGGGGGGGAAGTCTGGGAGCTGTAAAGAGCAGAACTGAATCCCTGTCCTTTTGTGCCTCTTTCATGTTGGTTATGAACCATCCTTAGAGCCAGGCCTTTGTGGGCTGGGCAGAGCCATGACAAAAGCCTTCTCTAAATAATCCTCATGTCTCTTTGAATTTCTCTCCACAGCCTGCTCCAGCTGGTGATTTCAGGTCCAGTACAGCAGCCGACCCATGGCACTCTGCCACCAGGATTTTATCCTCACATCCATACTCCTCCTCTGGGCTACCCCACACATGCTGCGCACCCAGCGCTCCCGGCTCACCCAGCACTTCCAGCTCACCCTGTACAAACATTTATACCAGGAATGACATTCCCCTACCGACCTATTCGCTAAAATGCTGTGACTGTAGAGTGTCCCCTGTTTCCCCTAGTTTCAGGAACCCTTGCAGATGAAACCAAATGTCTCTGGTACCACGTTTTCCTCTTTGGTGTAAAGCTGAGCCGTGCCTGTGGGAGGGATCAGCCCTTCAGCAGGGGAGAGGATGCAGACGGCAGGCTGCAGGCGGTTTGGGCACGGGATGCAGATTCTTGTGGCAGATCACAGGGACTAAAGGAGGGGCTGGGAAAAGGCAACAAAAACTCCAAACCTCTGCAACATGTGGAAATTTTTTGGATCCACACTGTTTCATATAATCACTAAGGGCGTGATATTTCTCAATCGTGTGTTTTTCAGTAGCCCTGATCTGTTTACGGCAGGGTGAGTCCAGCTGCTCTTGCCCTAAGAGAGACAGAAGGAAAGGTGTCAAGACTATTTTTTTTTTTTCCAATCTAGTCCACTCCAGCCTGCTTCTTTGTAAATGTTTGTATCTATAGCTACAGAGTATGTGTACACTGTATATTTTTGGAACACAAATGTTTGTTTCAGAAGCACAAGGTAGAGTAAAGCAGCACTTCCTATTAAAGGAAACAGTTTAAGAAGCATAAAATAACTCTGCCACTTTATGTTTCAGCCAGAAGGTCCAGCTCCATACTCTCGTGCCAGGGAGGGAAGAAAAATCCCTTCATGGTTGTGGTGACCCACCATCCTCCAGGCTGGGGAAATGAATGTCCTTTTACATGCCTCAGTCGGTGACTTGGGGTGAGATCTGGTGCGTTTAATTGATGCTCATTGGCAAACTGGCCAGAAGCTCTGAGCAAGGGGCACGTTGGGACAGAAGGATCACAGAGAGGATAGCAGAGCTCCCTGCTCTTCATACTACACCAAAACACACCATGACACTCTGAGACCCCACTGCTGGGTGAAAAAAACCCAAGAATGGTCCTTTGCTTCCATTAGTGACTTTATTACAAAGGCCTCCGCTGCTGCGAGCCTCATCGAAGAGGTGGTGGCTGTGGTTACCTGACTGCAAAAAGGGGAGGGGTTAGGTGGCTGCTGGGAAAATCGGGTTTGAGGGAAACAGCTGAGAAGGAAACTGTTCACCCTGCTCTGGAAAGGGAAAGTCAAAATAATATAATAATAGGCTTTAACTTTGGGTCAGCCCTGAAAGGGTAAGGCAGTTGGAGTGGTGATTGTTGTAGGTCTCTTCCAACTGAAATATTACTTCATATCTCCCTTCCGCCCTCCCGAGTCGTTTTCCCGCCTCCCCCCTCGTAGAGCTTCATCGACAAGGAAAAAAAACAACCCATAAAACCTTCTAATTCAAGGATTATTTATCAGCATTAAGCCCCAGCAGCGAAGGACCGAGGGGAAACCGCAGCAGAGGGCCGCGCCGCGTCCCGTTTCCGACGCGTTTGTGCCCGAGGCCGCCTCCCTGATTACAAGAGCCCCTTTTTAATTGAGCAGCTTTGATTACGCGCTGCGCTTCCCGCGCTCTCGGGCTGCCCGCGCAACGCGGCCTCTGCGCCTGCGCGGGGCCGCGCGCCGGTCACGTGGCGGCCGGCAGCCTATCGGAGGGCTCGTTACTGCGGAGGTGCCGGGAGGTGGGGGGGGGGGAAGCGGAAGTACCCGCTGGCAGTCGCTTGTGGCTGCCGCTCCTTCCCTCCGCCTCCCAGCCAACTCCCACCTCCCCTGAGGGGAGGCGGGCGGCCTCCGTACCTGGCGCCCTCTGCCCGGGGAGGAGCGCGCCGCGCCGCCCCGGCCCCAGCGACACCGGCACCGGCAGCCGAGCAGGTGGGCACGGACGCGGAGCAGCGCTGCGGCTGCTGGGGTTGGGGGTGCCCGGTGCTTCCGTCCCGTCTCTCCGCCCCAGTCAACCGGAGGAGCTGGGGTGGGGGGCGAGGCGGCCGCTGCCCCCCTCGCCGCCGGGACAGGGACTGGGACCGCGGTGGGAGAAGCGGCCCGAAGGCCGGAGCTCGCTCCGCGCCGCGGGGGCTGAGACAACTCGGTGGACGAACTTGCGGCCGCGGCTCGTAACTGAGCTCGGGGCAGCGGCCGGGCACTGCCGCCCCGTCCCCTCGGACAAGGTCCGGCCGCCGGGCCGGGGAGGGCCAGGTGACAGAGACCCCCGGGCCGTTGGGATGTCGCTCCTGGCAGCGGTGGAGGAGACGTGGCTGCTGCAGGCTGGGCACAGGGTTTGCGTAGCGCTGCCCCTCCGTTTTTCCAAGTGAAGGAAAACGGGCTGTTTTCGGCCGGCGGTGGATAGGAAGAACTTTTTTGCTGGTTTCTGCCCTTGAAATAGGTGTGCTGGAGTCGATCGGATGAGAAAAGGGGGTTGGGTAACGGTCAAAGATTCCGGTTATTAAATGCTTCTGTACCTGTTGCAGGGGGAATGCTGGAGAATTGTTGAAAAGAAGCTCTTAAAGGTTTAATAATAATAAGCACGGGTGAACATGAGACTAAAATCCTCTCACGCATCAGCTCGTTTGCATCAATACATAGTGACAGGGAATGTGTTGGTAGAGGGTAGCAAGGGTGTGCGTGCGTGTTATTCTAAGGGTATGTTTGGAGTTTGCAGAGCACAGCAGCGGTTCGTTATGTCCCAGCCCGCGTCTCTGCCCCGGCAGGGACAAGTGGAGGAAGGGTGTGTTCGTGTCTTTCAAGAAGTTCAGGAGTTCGAGGAATAGGAAGGACACATTAGGCTAGCATGACTTGTTTGTTTGCTTATTACTGAAAGTGGAATATTGCTAAGCAAGATTTCTGAAAGGTAGCAAAATAAAACTGATTTAGGACACTTGAGATATAAAAGTCAATGATTTCAACACAGAACGGTCTTGGGACAGTCTGGATTTATGGGCTAAAATTTGCATGTGCTTCTGCTGATTGAGACAGTCAAATATTGCTGAAATTGTGATAACACTGATACCTGTTACTGTGCATGCTGCATGAATCGGGATTGTTGACCTGCTTCCTGATACAATCAGTATTTTCAATTTCTCCATCTGCATATCCAGCACAAACTCGTGTTTATTTAACAACGTGTGTTTGTATAATTGTTGTTTGCATCCTTTGTACTGAAAGACACGCCACGGGGAAGATGGCCAAGGAAATGAATACAACTTTATTCGGTAGTGGCAGTCCAAGCTGGGACTCTTATTAGGAGTGTGTGGTCAGAATGGTTCCCGTTGGCAGCGCAGACCCATGACCCAAACAGTGTCTCGGGTAGAATGTGCAGGCACTGCTGCCACCCACGGCTGGTAAGAGACATTGCCAAACGTGATGTGGAAAGCTCGAGTGTGCTTTGCTGTCAGTCACCAGCTTCCATGTGCAAGGTAACATTCAGAAGCTCAATGTGGGACCCTTAAAGAAGGTTGTGGCAGTGTGGTTTGTTTCACTGCTAGAATACTTCGGATGGTTTACTGTAGATGATGGTGACAAAATGTGGGTTACACTCTTAGCTGGGAAGAAATCACGTGGAAGTTAATTCTTTTCCTGTAGAAGATCCTGGTCAAGGAATGAGGCTTAGCCACCAACATGCAACACCTCATGATGTTATGATGGCATTGTTGTTAAACATTTTAAAGTGTTATCTACAACATCTTATTAAGATTGAGGCTCCAGCAGGCTAAGTGACATTGAAAAGTGCAGGTGCCTATACCAGCTTTCAATACTGGTATGAAACTTGATTAAAAAAAAAAAAAAATCGAGGCTATCCATTCTGTGAAGACAGGGGTGTATAAATAGTTTGATCAGCTTTGCATAAAGACTTTGGATGCTTAGGGGCAGATGCAAAGCTTAATTGATTAGCGCAGTGCTCAAGTCACTGCTATTGATGAAAATCACTGAGATGAACTTGAGATTCTGATTCTGTGATTGTACTGCATTGGAGACAGCAACATACGGAGTCTCCTTCTCTAGAGACATTTAAAACCTGCCTGGATGTGTTCCTATGTGACCTGCTCTAGGTGGCCCTGCTCTGGCAGGGGGGTTGGACTACATGATCTTGAGAGGTCCCTTCCAACCCTTAGCATTCTGTGATTCTCTGATAGGACTATATTTATCAAGTTAGATAGTATAATGCAAAGCAACTTCCTCCTTTTTTTTTCCTCCGTCTCCATTGTCGCCTCCAAAAGGAAATACAAATAACGATCCTGTAACATCTTAATTTCTGTTGCTGCAGTACATCAGGAATGTCCATGCTAGGATTGTGTACATAATGACTACTAAATCTGAATTTGCAGAAAGTATTTAAGTAATTTATTTTTTTAACAGTAAATCAAAACATAGCAGTGTCACATCTGAGTAATCACACCATAAAAGTCATCAGTGTTTGTTGAATATCCTAACAGAACAGAGCATAGATCCTAATAGATGCTCTTTGTACTTTAAAAGAATAATTTTGTTGGTTGGTGAGGTCAGTATTTTTGGGAAATTGTTTGCTGAATAGAAGATGTTGAACTGAAAACAATATCTTGGTCATAACAGAAAAATATGTGCACATTTTAAGAGGTATATGTTAAAAGCTTCAAAGTTGAATAACACAATTTACTATTTTATATCTAAAATAAATGTTAACTGATACTAAATATTAAATAGTTTAATATTAATACTTAAAAATATTCTACCTCCAAAGAGAAGGAGAGCAGTGAAAGGATTGGCATCAAATTTCTTTTTATGTTTGTTAAACATAACTGACCTATAAGAACTACATAGTATTTTTCCAAAGCGTCTGCTTCTGTGGAAGCTTTTCTTCTCTGTGCTCAGTGACTGGGACAAATTCTGTTCACTTATCACAAGTAGGAGAGACTGGGATAGCTCAGGGGAGCTCTCTTACCCTTGACTTCTATAAGTTACTGATCCTGGATGTGTGTGAGCATTATTATCTGGGTATTTTATGACATTTGTTGTTAAGGTCTAAAAAAGAGAGATTATAGATGAAATGTTGAAGCAGGTGATTGCTTTGGGAAAATGATACTGGGGTTTGTTGTGCCAGAAAAAAAGTTTCTTAGCTTCTTCAGAGTATATGTAAAATTAATATCTAAATAAACATAATAATCAACTATCCTATCCAGTAATTTCTTTTAGCTAAAAGTTGTCATTACTCACTTTACAGTGAATTACTAGTGACTTCTGTGCAGTTTCGAGGTATAGCTTTCTGGAAAAAAAACCCAAAACCAATAGCTTTTCTTTACCACAGTTCTTACAGAACTTCCTGAATTAGTCTGTGCTCTTAAAGTTGTTGCCCTCCTTGAAAGACTGAAGCTTATAGTAGCAAAACCTTAATGGGACTTCAGTTGCTTGTTCATCTGTGATCATTTTACATCTGAGTCAGAGTGAACAGTGATGGTACTGTATTTGCAAACAGAAAAAACGCTCTTGGAGCTTCCAAGTTGGAGAGGAGAAGACAAAAAAAAATCTGCTTTTAAAATTTAGCTGTGACTGCATGATCTACACATTTTAATATGTAAGACTGGCTATGAGACAAAATTATATTGTTTTGAATATGCGTACCTTAGTTCGACTACTGAGTATCATTGGGTGAACTCATTCAGCATTACATACATGACAGCTGTACAGCTGTCTTTGGATTGCTTTGAAACTATGTGAAACAACTAAAGAATTTTCCTAAGGTGTGAAAAGCATGTTTTCATGCCTTCGTAATTTAGACAACAGCTGAAATGGTTTTCCCTTAGACTATCAGAGAAATATATCTCTCTCAAATAAAATTGCGCATGGGGAGCCCGATAGCTTTTTGCATTGACACTATGTCATCTTTCAGCACTGTTAGGTATAGATCTAAAACCCTCTGTGATAAGAACGGTATCATTTGGTAGCCAGCCCAGGCAGAGGAAAGCAATGTAACAGCTATAATATAGCTACAGTATATAAGTGATAATACAAAGTGAAAAGCAGAGGAAAACTGGAGCAAAGGTCCCTACAAGATAAAGTTCACTAAACACACGAACAGAAAATTCATCATGAAAGCACTTGCTCAGTCTTGACACTGCTTTTACAAATGTCTAAGAAAACTATCTCCTGTGTCTACTCTGCAGCTTCTATGTAATGGATATGCAATATTCTTCGTTTACACTGTTGGCAACGGCAGAGTCTGCCTTGATAATTTAAAGTGTTGGCTGGAAATTACAGTGTTTCTGCTTGATCATAAGGTAGAGGTAAAATGTTTCCTTCTAGATGAAGAAAGTGAACAAATGGGTTTAGAGATAGTAACCCCTTTGTGTTGGTCCCTTTTGTGAGCTATATGCAGGTCTGTAAAGTACTGCTGTACCATTTAACTTTTTCTGGTTACTATATCATGTTTTGCTCTCTTCATTATAAGAAAGAACAAAGTAAAAAAGAGGAGAGCAGAATATGATACTGGATCACAAAGGAAAGTCTTGGGGTCTTTTGTTCCGCCTTTGTATCCTTTTGTTTGAAAAGTATTATGATTTTGCTTTCCTAGCTGGCATAGTTTTGTGCAGTGAAAAATGTACATGCACCAGTGCTACTGATGGCTTATAAAATAGTCCTCACAGGTTTTAGGCTTTTGTTCAAGTTGCTTACACTTTTGTGGTATGCTAAAGTAGAAAAGAAATAACACAAATGTACAAGATCTATAGATCTGCTGTACTAGTTGATTAGATACATAAAGAAAATCATGAGGCATAGAAAAAGCAAGCCAGGAAAACAGGCTGATTTTTTTAGCAACTTATTTTCAGAGGAAATACTTGCTTCTCTTGGGGGTGCGTGAATCACTGTGAAAATATCTGTCAAATTCTGCCTAGGATTTGGACAGAAAGTTGCTCTAATTGATCGGTTGCATGAGTGCAAGCAGCTTAATACACATTAGCAATGTTATTTGTGTTGGTGCTTGCGTATTTTCTGACTTAATCCCTAAAGAACTGACCTCACTTATACTGAAAACAAAGGAAAATTTAGCATAAAAAAATAATAAGAGATGGATTAGCCCCTAAATCAATAAATTGCCAGAGGAGGTGGAGATTGTCTCTGTAGTGTGCTGTGTGAGTGACAGATGTGGGGCCCAACAGCGCAGTTAATGCAGAATGAAAGCCTTTTTTAGCCTTGAAATGACTAAGTAGCAAGGAAATTATGCAAAAGCAGATCGTACAGAATATTCTTGGATCAAGTGATCACGAGTTTGCACTGAGTTTACAGTAGGATAAATGATGCAGTGCCATGCAGGGATACCTGAGCTTGCTCTAAACAAGATGTACCAGGAGCTGCAAAGGCCTGGTGTAGCTGCAGAATGCATATACTGTGGTTGCTTTGCTGCTCTCCTCTGCCCAGACTGTTTTACCTCATTGTTTTTCTCCATTATTTCAATCCTTTATCCAGTCCATCAGGTGAGGCTTTGTACACTGGCGCTAATATGTATTGGTGCTAGTCAGGATGGAGCTCTTGAAACCACCTTTCCCTTTTTTCAGAGCCAGACCAGCCCAGTTCTGCATTCCTTCTATTTTTCTCAATGCTAGCAACCTTTGCTGAACCTCTGGTATCATCGTACAGAGTTATTTATTTACTTTTGTACCACGTGCAGTCTTTCTTTCCTCAGGGCAAACAACTCTGCCTTTTAAATGAATTGTCTCTGTCTTGCCTTGCATCAGCAACAGGCAACAGGTGAGGTTAATGGGGAAAAAAGCAAAGACAAAGGTGAAAGTAGAGAGGGGAAATGTGGAGACTGGTAAACCACTGGAGAAGAGAAACTTCCACAGAGGGAAGTAAAGAAAGAGAAGGGCCAGATCCAGACTGGTACAAACGAAAGCCGTTGTCCAAAATCAGCATAAAACTTGGTATCACTGTTGGTGGAAACAAGTTTGAGTCCTCATCTTTTACCTGCTTGGTTTAATGATACCAGATACTGGTTGTGCTGGAAGTATTCTTGGAAGCTGATTCTGGCAGCTGATTCTTACCTACGTGTTCAAAGAAAAAAAATTGTAGAAAACCATTTTGCTCCTTTGTGTCTATGATAGGCATCAAAAAAATCTTCTATTACCAGTTAATCCCTAGAATTACTTTCCTTGTTCAGCAAGCAGCTGAGTTAGTTGACTATTTTTGGATTCCTAGTGTTCATTGCTTATTCCGTGCTTACAGTTATGTATCAATCACAGGGTCCTCTCTGAATATAATGACTCACGAAGAAATGCGACTCAAGTCCTTTAGTAAGTCAAAGGCCTGAATCTTCAATTTAATAGAACTCATTGTTTCTTCTGAGAACTTTGTTTTACTTGCAATTCAGAACTAGACCTACAAATCAAAACACCTTTGTCAGGGATTTTTTGTTGTTGTTGCTGCAGTTGCAAATGACTTTGCAATTTGTTGTTCGTTGTACGAAGTGAAATCATCGTCCTAAGTAAATGGATGTAAGTTTGGAGGTAGATAGAGTGTCCATTGCCTTTGAAAACAGCTAACAATTTTCTGTACAAGAAAGCACATTTCTAAATATATCAGCTATGACACTTAAGGGTCAATAAGAACACTTGGCATTTTATTTTTTTTGAACAATGAATTGGTTAAAATACTAAACATGCAATATTATAGTAGTGTGGTGAGGCTTCCTTGATAACTTAGAGGTTTATATATGTTTTATTTATAATTATGGAAGCCTTACCCTAGTGTAAAGAACATCTAAGATGAAGTTATCAACTATGTCGTTGAAACAGAGCAGCAGTTTCAACAGGATTGACAGATAAGAACATGAAAGTAAGAACATAGAAGCATGTTAAGAAGTTGTAGTTTAATTTGTCAGGACCTTAGGGTGAGCATTTTTACCATTGGAAATGGATTTAGAAGGGAAATGAAGTAATCACAACTTTGGTTAAAACCAGGATCAAAGCTTCCTGTTCTTTCTTTGAGGTGAGGATTTCCCTGGTAACTTATTCCTGCAGGTGACCAGAACATCACATTTTGCATCCCTTATGAAAGACAATTCTTACAGTACACGGTGACCACAACCCATGCTGGGGCAGGATACTGGTACTGCACTCCAGGGAAGAATGGTTCATGTTGACTTCCTGGGTTTATTTTCCTGGTATTGCCAGTATTAGACTGTGTTTCTTAAGCTGGTAGATACCAGCCTGACTTGGCATGCATACAGGTTTCTATAAATTTGTATTTTCAAGATGGAAAGCTGCAAAAATAGGATGTCTGATGAAACATCATGTGGTTGAAAGTGAAAATTTTAGAAGTGACACATGGGTTTTGGAAGTCCTGTAGTCTTCTGATACCCACATTTGCAAATTTTTTTCACTTAGCTGACATTTGAAAACAGAGATTTGTTGAGCTGTGTATGGAAAATATAAAAAAAAATGAGATACTGAATACTGCCTTGTTTGGGTTTTCTTTTTTGATGTTAATTGGAAAACAAGACTTTCTTCTGTTAGGGGAATTGGTTTAGCAACTTCAGGACTTTATTTGGTGAAACCACTCTGTGTACAGGTGTACTTTTCAAATATTTCTATATTATATGAATGATAGTAGATAAACAGTAAAAAAACATGCAATAGGACACAAGGAAATGGCCTGAAGTTGCACCAGGGGAGGTTTAGGTTGGACATGAGGAGCAATTTCCTCCCCACAAGGGCTGTCAGGGCCTGGCCCAGTTTGGCTGGTGCGATGGTGGAATCCCCATCCCTGGAGGGATTTAAAAGCCTTGGAGATGGGGTGCTGAGAGACATGGTTTGGTGATGACTTGGCAGTGTTGGGCTGGGGGTTGGACTCAATGATCTTAAAGGTCTCTTCCAACCGAAACAATTCCATGATTCTATGATTCCATGATTCTACGTATATTAATAACTATAAATAAATATTATTAATAATTATGTGAAAACAAAATTTACTTCTCTGCAGAGACTGCAAAACTTGCAAGTGTTAATGTGAAATATCAGATTGCCTTTACTAAGAGAGCTCAAGTGCTGTTCATAGTGAAACTCTTGAGTATAAAAGAAAGAAGTCATCTTCAGAATGTGGCAGTGACCTTGAACTTCAACGGAGCTGCACTTTATTTAGCTTAGGCCAATGATTAACTTTGCTAATGACTGTATATGGAATTCCCCATTGTTTATGTATCTGGCAGTGAAATAGGCCACGTCTGGTTTTGTGGGGATGATACAATATATTTCAAGGAAACCCTTTGTACAAATTGTTTCCTTTACAAAGTTATGTCTTTAGAAGCAATCAGGACTTGCACAATTCACCTTGTTTTGTCTTTGGGATCATTAACACAGGTTAACACTACAGTAGGCATAATATATTTAGTCTTAGGTGTTGGTCTTTTCTCTTACTCCTTATTTAAAAAGAGGGTAACAAATTCTCTTATTCTGCTCCGTTACAGCAGTTTTTCTTGTCTGGCAGATCCCCATGGAGCAGAGGAAGCTACACCCTGAAATAGTCATGTATAGGGACATGAAGTAATCTGCAAAGCTTTGCCTATGAAGGGAATTTTGTCAAGACATAGCATTTTAATTTCTAGCCTCAGCACTGTAGGGAGCCCAGCTCTGCCCACAGCACACATGGAAGCAAAGCGTCTTCCATTTCCTGTAATCTGTGCTAGGTCAGCCCTGCCTGGTTTGTTGCCGCGTTATCAGCCTTCTAGCAGAATAAGAATCGTGCTGGTTCTCAGGCAGAAAGGGGATGTAGCCCTTAGCTGGATCAAGCCTGGTGGAAATAGTCCAAGCTGAGAAGAATTTATGTTCCTTGGCTTAAGTGCAGGATACTGTTATGTGCTGTTAAACAATCCCACAGACTCAAATGCAGCTCCAGGGTGTTTAATCAGATATTGAATGGAGGAAGGGCCCTCAACATTTGTCATTTCAATGGAATTCAAAAAGCCAGATTCTGCCTTTAGATGCAGTGATGTAAATGATGACTGAGAGTGGCAATTTCTCTTTTAAGCTGTATACAATCCAGTCTTTTAGGAAATGCTGAAAAGCTGGAATTTTCTTGGTCAGCTGTAGGAATATACCTGTGAATGTCTTAAGTACAGTAAGCTGGGTATGTATATGAGTGTTTGCCTTTCTTCTGTAAAAGAAGGTTGTAACTGTCAGATACTTCTGCACTGCTTTTAAATCTCTGAAGTACAGCAGAGACCATCAAGTTTTTTGTGGACAGGGTTATTTTTTCAGAGGAAAAAAGCTGTGCAGATACTCAGATGCTCCACCTTGATTCTGCCTTGTACTGTTCTCTATAAACACAAAAAGAAGTCATTGACACTGAAAATGGTAGAAAGATATGTAGCTTCTGATGCTTAAAAACTGCATAGTTTGGTTCTAGTACAATTAAAATCTAAACTAGTTAATTCCCAACAGAACCTTTCTTCCATCTCGTTCCCAGTTGTGCGATGGTGACAGCAGCAACTGACGTGTGTAACACATGTCTGCTGTCTTTTCTGTTGTACTGTCTTTGAAAGATCTGTGGTGTGTTTGTACCAGTGATTGCAGCTGTTCTCCGGTGATGTGTGACAGGAGCAAATGGGGGCATAATTAGGCTCATTGTCTACTTTTCAGATCATTAAAGTTGAGCAGATGCTTATAGATGCTGCTTCTCCTGTGTAATTTTGAAATTCTTTTGGCTTTCTGTTAAAAGACAAGGTCTTAAAAGCTATGACTCAGAACAGTATAGCTAATGGGGAAATCATATTGGATTATAGAAAAGCTGAAGAAAAGTAAAAATCAGAGTTTGTGGTCTACTTTTTTTTTCTTCAATTTTTAATCAAGAAAATAAGACCAACATTTTAGGTGAGTTTTCTTGTACACGTATGAAATATCTACCTCAGCCTTCACGTTGAAGGAGAAAAATCTGTACATTTCCCAAATTGAATTGCCTACCTCAGCGTGCACAGTTGCAGTGATTGCAAATCCAGTAATACTGAATTGGTTATTTTTGCAGTCCTTTCTCCAAATTAATTAAAAGGGTTGCATTTTCAATTCCAACTGTGTTGTTTTGTATTAATGACTATACTATGTTAAGACCCAAGGATTGTAGCCATTTAAAAAAAAAAAAAAAGCTACTAGTTAAGAAATATTTTTGTGTATAAATGCATATTATGTGCATTTAAATAACTGTGATTTTGGTTTTTTTCCCCTTCTACGCGTTGTTCTAAATTGAAGGTACATCTGTCTGACACCTTCCCTTTCCATAGGTGGAGGTATTTTAGCATAGCCTTTGCAGGCAGACCTGAGGTGGTTCTTCTGAGCATCAGTGTGACAGGAGACGTGTCAGCTGCTGTCTGAAAACCTCTCTGTTTCTTAGCGTGGCTCTGTGCTTTCAGCAGGAATTTGTCTAGTGTGAGCCCAGCACTGTGTCAGTGACACTTCAGAAGAAGATCTTTATGAAGTGCTTGGATCAAAGCTTTTTTATGTCCAGTAGCTGGGCAAGGTGAGACTAGATCTACATAAAAGCTTAGGCAGAGGTATTGAGCTCCCTTCCCACAGGTGAATCCAGCACAGGACTGGGGGAGCAGTGCATGGATAAGTAAGATCTACACCTACTCAGGCTTCTCTGGCTCTTCAAAATTAAAGTCTGGATGAAGACTTTATTTGGGTTTTCAGAAATTTGGAGCTCAAGTTCTACATTGAGGGCTATGGTGTGGCTCTCAAATCCAGCTGCTATTCAAACAAGCACTGTGAGAAGAAGCAAGGAACAATCTGTGACACTTGAAATTACCCTTGCCAAGAGAACAAAAAAAGACCAATCGTTTTAAGATCAAGAACAGTAATAATGTTCACTGACCGATGGGATGAATTGTGAGAGGTATAACAGCTCAAAAAGTGTAACTAGTCCTTGTAAATGTACTTCTGAATGATAAGTCTTGTATTTCACAAAGCTGATGCTAAGAGGTAGGAGAAACCGTTTTGCTTGGTACAAAGTAGAGTCATGTGCAGTGGAGTGCAAATGGGATCAAACTAAGAAAAGGAGAAATTAGGCTGAATGTCAGGCAATATGAATGATCAGAGTCACTTGTGAAAGAGCTCAAGGGAAATAATATAAGCCACAGTATTTGGGACATCTAAAATTAGACTTCAGAAAGCACTAAAAAAACCATACAACCTGGCTTTGGTAGAGAGGTGGACTAGAAAAGGCAGGATTTTCCTCCCACCCCCCCACCCCCCCCCAGTAAATTCTGCAGTTAATGGGCCTGATTCTGTTCTATGATGCGGAAGTCAAGGGAACATTTGCAGTACTTTTTGCCTGAAAAAACTGAGGCTAAACACGCACAGGCTTCTCCCCTCCACCTATTGCCAACTTTTTAAGCTGGTTTTTTTTATTTTGTTTCTCAGGGATAGTTCAGACCCATCTCTTCCAGTTACAGAGATGTATATTTAGAGAGAAGGAGAAGGGACACATGTGCCTCAAGGACCCTTTGTGGCATTTCCCTCATGTCTGGCTCTTAACAGACACTAGAACTGATCAATGAGATAACCCTTTTTTGCCTTTAATTCAGAATTAATTTATCTTGTAATGTGCAAATACGTAACACCAGCATGTTCTGAAGGCATTGTCTGAAATTACCAACCCTATTTTAACTAACAACTTAACTGGGAGCTGGGGAGAGAGGGGAGAGGCAAATGAAATACAGCCTTTAACCGAGGAACAGAAGCCTCCAAATAATGTGTTGATATATTGAAAGTGTTTTAGTCTTCCCCATAATTTTCTTTAAATACAAAGTATGTAAATTAGATAAGAAAGAGGTTCTCATGGACCAGTCCCACATATTAAAATGTGTAGATCGTGCAGTCATAGGTAAATTTTGAGCCATTTTTTTTAATTGTAAGTTAGGCTGAAGATGGCTACCTTTATCTACATACAGTCCTTTGCTATCAGTGTCTGCTTGGGTGAATGACAGCACTCCTTCTTCCAAAACCCACTTGGACTAATAGAGCCCTTATGCAGAAAACGGTTCTTCATTGTGTAGGTATTAGATGTGATCTCCTTCACACTGTGACAGAACTGGTATGAAAAACACACAGATCTGTCTGCGCAAAAGCACACCAAGGTCAGGACATCAAGCCTCTGAATTTGTGATAAGAGACATAGGAAGGCACGTAAGCAGAATTTTCTGTGAGATAGTTCATTGGTAAAGGATTTGAAACAGCATGGGAGGAAAGCTGTAGGGCACCTCCAATATTTCATTCAAGGGTTGTGGGTTATAGCCCCCTGAAATGCATTCTTCTTGTCTGTCACTGGACAAGAGGATTCAGGATAGGGGCGTGGGATACGTGGTGAAGTGGACACTTCCTCTGCATGGAATTTTAGTTTGTAGATGGCCATACAGTTTCTGGTCCTGCAATTTAGGCTGCATCACTTGGAGGAATTGGTGCTGGTGAGAGAGGCAGCTGGAAAAGTCATCTGATTGCGTTTCAGACTGACTTCTAAATACCAAGAGCCGATTGCCATTTCCTTTCGCCCACTGCTGCTCGCCTCCAGTGTGCTTTACCTCCTGCTGCCATGCACATGGGCTGCCACAGAAGTGTGGGTTGTGGGTTTTTTTCCTAATTTGACTAAGAGCGTATTTCCCAATCCAAATCCTTAATGAAGACAAAAGGCCTGTATTGCAGGGTAGGAAGATATTAACCCGAAACATATTATTAGCAGGGAAGACTCATTCTCCTTATGTCCATGTTTTTGAATGGCTTAATTGAGGAAAAGAGTTATCTTGTGATAATAGCTTTTTGCACAGGGCAACAATGAGGGTGGAATTGTGGAGATGCTGTGATGCCAGCTTACTTGGAAAGCTTTATTAAGCCATTATTAAAGTGATTGTAACCAATTCTGTAACAGATCCAGAGTGCTTTGATACGCTACTCCTTTGTGTAGCAGTCTCGCAAGGGAGAAAGCAAGTCTTGCAGAGACTCTGCATGTTTAATTTTTGATTGATCTCCCATAAAGTATTTTACAATATACAGGAGAAGGAAAGTGCTCAGATATTATCTGGATATTGTTCATGTACCTAGGTAGGAAGTGGGCAAGGCTGCATGTATGTTTTAACTTAATTGCCTGTCTAACAAAACAGCCAAATATTCTTCTGATGATGGTAACTTGCCTTGTTTCTGTCTTGTCTTCTCTCCTGAAGTTATCCAGATTTAACTGTCTCATGCCTCCTGCTTATACACATGATTCTTAAATTACTTGACCAAAATGCTTCAGACAGCTGGAAAAGCTTAGAGTTCCTGCTTTTAGAAGAGGAAAGAGGGATGAGGGGAATAGCTTCTGGGAATTTTGGTCCTTTCAGCTTAACATCAATTTCTAGCAAAACATCAAAATGAGTTTCTAAATTGTTCTAAATGCTTGGAGGACACAGGAAAACAAATTATTATCTATAGAGATGTATAAAGAGCAAATGTGTGAAATTGATGTACTTTCCTTCTGAGACAAAGCCTTAGAGAAAGGAAAGAAAGAGCAGATGTTCTATCTTGTGTTATTGTAGGGTTTTTGGTACTGTTTTACGTGACATTGTGAAGAGTCTCACAAGACAGTTATGACATGATGAACGTGAAGCTAGATGTAAAACCATGTTTGGAGCATCTATCCAAGAGTCACTATGAAAATAAATTATCAAGTATGGCTTGCAGAGGGTTCTCTTTGGCGCTGCCTACTACTTTCCTTTGCAATTTTACTGATGAAATACAGGAGTTGGTTGTTACCTTTACAGATTAATACAGACTGAGAAGGGAAGCAGTCATGCCAGGGGCTGGGTTAGAGATGAAAATCAATGCATGATGCATGGTCATTCTGCAGGAGATTCAAAACAAACAAACAAGGAGGGAAAAAAAACCAAACCACACAAAAAAAAGCCCCAAACAAACCCCTACAAAAAACTCAAAACATGCAGCAAGTTGGAAGATGTGTGTCTTTTCATTCAGTGTAGTACTAAAGAATTGTGAAAGGTTGACATTTAAAAATGGCAGGAAAAACACTTATGACTTTAATACTTGAAATGTCTGGTCTTTATATGCTGTCATTGGGTAATAGAAGCTTTAGTTTGTAGAATTATTTCTTCATTTATTATTCAATCATGTCTTGGTGTTTTGTTGTTTTGGGGTTTTTGTTGGTTTTTTTTTCTTTCTTTCTTATTAACACTGGAGCAAGTTCAGTGAACTTCACAAGGTTCCTTACACTGCCTGTAGAGCAGCAAATCTTTGGCTTGAAGTCGATGGAGTTTTTGTCCCAGCAGGAGAGTCTCTACATGTGGTTGCCTGTTCTCTGCAGAATTGCCTCTCGGGGCTATGGGCTAGATTAAGGCAAGGCGTGACAGTTAAAGCTGGACAGGCAGGCATCTATGCATTTGGTATTCGTGGCACTTGTCCAAATCTGTGAGCTTGCTCTTTAGATGAATGTTGTCATCAGATAACTGTAATGAGGCTGTTTGCACTGTAGTTCTGGAAGCAGTGCAGCATAAAAATCTTCAGTCTGCTGGGAGCTAGAAATTTGGCTGATCTTCAACTTAAGCTGTATAAACACGTTCCTCCTCTTTATTTTTTTTTTATTATTATTATTTTATTTTATTTTTCCCAATTTTCTTTCTCCTCCTTTCCTTCCCCTCAAGGACATAGACTTTGGCTATAATTTTCATAACTCCGTGAAGTTAGAAATCTTACTGGATGCCTGTGCCGCCGCCACCACCACCTCCTCCTCCACCTCCACCACCACCTTCTGGAGGGCCCCCTCCACCACCGCCTCTGGTAAGACTGACTTTCCATCTCTATTAGCAAAATCTTAGCTATAGTAGCCAGCTCGGAGCCATCAGAATTTTAGCACGGATATTCATAGCAAATATCTGGGGCAGATGCTTGTTCTGCTGGCTTTTGTTTTCCTGTTCATTAGACCAGTGGTCTCCAAAGTGGGGTGCAGGAAGAAAGTCTTAGAACTTCAGTAATACTTGTGTATAATTTATAAATAAATAAAATATATGTATATTGGAGTGCCTGCTCAAAAATTTGTATACCGCGAGGAGTGTGGAATCACAGCATTTGGAGTGCATATGGTGAGAATTTAGCATTTGTGAATAATTCTCCAGCCACAGGGAATTAGGGATTTTTATTGCTAATGTGCAGGTGGTAAGTGTTAATTTCTTCATCTTTCTTACAGCTTCTGTTAAGACTCTCAGTGTTCAGCTGTAGGTGTTGCCCTTTCTAGCACATGCTGTCTTCCTGGGGATACAGCACAATATGCTTTTATACATGTGCAGGAACAATTACTGCTTGTAACAGATCATTACAGTGTGTGTCGTGAAGTAGAACATGTGCCCTGCCAGCAGGTTTGCGGTTAGAGGAGGATGCTCTGAGTGGAGTTTCAGGGTATTACATTTTCATAGCTTCACAATCAATTATTGTACCTATGGTAAAATATGTTGAAGTCATTCCTTGTAGTCTGCAGTCATTTCTTCACTGCCTGTTTCTGCACTGAAATTCTTAGACCGTTTCTGAAATAGTGAAACCTGGCGTGGTTGTGTTCAAGACATAAAATCTCTCCTGACTTTTTTTTTCAGATATTTTTCTGTCACTACTGTACATATTTGAGGTGTTACGTTTGTCCCTGTAGCAAAACAGTACATGGTACTTCAAATTATTTTACTTCTTTTAAAAGAACTTTATTTCTCCCTTGTGTTCTCTGGCATCTCTGCCTGTTCTGCCCCATGACTGTCTGTTGATTTTCTTCGATAGCATTTTTACATTTTCTTCCAGAAGCAGGTTTCCTTGCATGCTTCTCTCTGCTACTTTGCAGGCTGAGCCATTTTGTAAAACTGGCCATGAATTGTGGAGATGAAGAGGAGGAAGATAAAGAGAGCAAATGAAATAAGCAGTGCTTGATTCCTTCTATCATTCTGTTTTAACTTTGGGCACCACGAGCAGTGTTTTCAATTAGCAGCTCTTCTGGGTTGGTACCCAGCCTCTAGTTAGACACTAAAATAAGTCGGCTGAATTTTGTGAGCAATATAATGCCCACAACTGCAATTAAAATCAACATAAGCTTCAAGTGTTGCTATCCTAATAAATTTAGCTCAGTAAAGAAAGTATCTAGAGATACTTTTAGACTCTTCTAATGCATGTCAATTGTAAATGACTTGAGAAAGTGAAGAGGACTCCTAGGGACCAGTATGAACAAGCTTGGGGTCTTTTGTTTCCCCTCCTTTTCTGATCAGTAAACCCACTACCATGATAGAGTTTTGATATAAGAAGGCTTATATTGTATTTCAATATGTTAACTAGATCATTCTATTTCAAATGTGATCTTCTGTGTGTAAGACATACAGAATTTAGGGTCAGTTGTGGTGACATGAAATAAACTAAATGTATTTCTAAGTAATACCTGATATTAAAGCCTTTCTTTTAATAGGTGTTGACACTAAAAAGAGCCCATGAACCAACATAAAGAATTAGTAAAATAACGTGACAGAACATTGCTTTTTTTCTGTAACAGCAAAAGGACTTTTTCCTGTCAAAATTGAATGAGAGAGGACTAACTTTGAGAGGATCTGTAGCCTGCCTGGTGAGTTCAGCAGCAGTGCAGTTCAAGAGTCAGCTCTCCAGTAGGTGCCCAATTGCTGAGTAAAAGCTTGTAATTGGGGAATCCATGAAAACTTGCTAGAGACCCTATTTACTTGTACTAAGAAGCTTTTTTCTAGAAGCTGGCATCTGTCTCTTACAGCTGCTAAACTGCCCAGCTGTTGTTTCAGCTGCTAAATCTCCAGTTGGCGGATGGGAGAAGATCCTAACAGGCACATAGCTTTAAGGAACACCTTCAAAACAAACTTTTATTTGACCAACACGTGGAAATGTTCCAAAGTAAACAGCGCTGTGATTTTTATTATACTGATATCATTAAACCAGAGTCATATTTACATGGTAGCAATTAAAAATTAGGTTTTAATTTTGCTATTGATAGGCAGGTGAGACACTAGTTTAATTCATGTGATTTACGTTAAAAGAGAAGTGTCTGTGGGTAGGTTGAAGTTTTAGAGTCCCGTCATTTCTCATGATGCTATTGCATGGGTACCATAGACTTGTCTTGCTTTTCTGATTGTATGGATAATAGCTGTGCTTTTCTTTTGCTATTATTATCGAGAGAGTTTAGCAGAAGACACCACATTATTTTTTTTTTCTGCACATTTTCATAGTGACTGTTATGAGCCATGGTCCCAAATGATTTTGCAGTCCTTACTTCATTAAAATCCTAAGCGCTGTTGGCAATTGACTTTTTTGTACTGTTAACTCCCTCTTAAGGCAGAAGAAAGTTAGGTTCTTTCCTGCTATTTTTAAAGGTTTTGGACTCGCAGTTATTCTTTAAGTACTTATAATTCTGCTCACAAAAGATGTTGCAAGGCAATACTAAAGTGATTTAGAGATGGTATTTAAGACATGCTAGGAGCCACCTGTGCCCAACAGCTGAGAAAGCTACTGGCTGTTGGAGCATACTTAAAAGGACACCAAGTGGTTTTTCCGGGAGGGACTGGTAGGGTATCTGCAGGAGCAGATGTAGGTGGCTGAGTCAAAATGTAAATAGAGCTAATTGGATTAATTGAGCATGTCTTCAAATGCCTGCCTTCTGGGGGTCATAGATAAAGATGAGAGGGATGAGTAGGCAGAAAAAAACCTGCCCCCCAACACACCTTCTCTCACTGGCTCACAGAATTTAGATCTTTTCTCTTTCTGTTTTCCACCCTCATAAAGAAACCTTAGAAAGCAGGTGCTATGATGTTTGTTCTAAAGCTCTTTCAATTTTATATATATACATGCATCACATAAGGTGTTTCTTTTCATAGGTTTTTGTTACTGGGTTTTGTTTTGGGTTTTGTTTGTTTTTTTAAAGCTTTCTGTTCCTGAAAACTTCTTTATTATTCCCTCTCTTTCTTTTACCCCTTTTGGCTTTTAGTTTGGCATATGAAGTATTCTGGTTAGTTTTAGTTTGTCATATTTCCCAGAGTAGCTACTACCACTGAGACTGATGAAAAATTTTCTCAGCCTCATCTCCAAAGAGAGGATCAAGAGAGAATTTTGCTTTGATAAACCATGTTTACTTTTTATGTGCAGTGAAGGTTGCTCACTGCACTGCAGCCTTTGTCTGTACATTCATATTCCTAATGTAGTGATCAGTCATCACCTATAAAATGTAATAATGAAGTAAGTGTGGATGTGTAGCAGCTCTGCTGGGTTGTGCCTTTTTCAGAGAAGATGTTTGCTTAATGATTCATATGTTTATGGAGTTTAGGAAAATACTTCTATTCTCTTTAGAATTCTTATTATTAAAGTCTTGGCTTAGAAATTAACCCCCAGAATCCCAGATCAGATGATGTTGGACTTGATGATGTTAGAGATCTTTTCCAACCTTAATAATTCTATGATTCAAGCCAGTAAAGTAGCACCAGGAGTTTATTTGCCTTAGTGGCATACTGAAAAGAAGGAGAGCAGGAGAAGAAAGGAACATATTTACTTTGGTGAGAGAAATGTGAATCTTGAAATAGTGCTGAATGCCAGACTGGCATGCAAATTAATCTTAATGATTACCTTACTGTTATTTAGTTTAAAACAAAACAAACAAAAAAGAAAATAAATAGAATTTTTGTTTTGTGTCGATGTTTACCAAGTTTCTTATTCTGACCTTATTTTCTACTCTTGTAATAAAAAAAAACCTCAGAAAGGCAATTCCTCGTGATATAAAACTGCGGTAAATGCGTAATTTACACAGAGGTAGGATTTCCAAGGTTAAGAAAAACATCAGCTGATAGGTTTCCCTGGGGGGGATGTGTTTTTTCCCTCCTTCACACAGTTGTCAAAGTGCAGAGCTTGTTGAACTGTTTCCTTCAACCTTCCCAAGAAATTCAGAGCTTCAGGGCTTATCTGAAGTTGTGTGGGAGTTGGTTTTGATCCTAGCACTACTGTTCTTTGAAAAGAGGAAAAACAACGTATGTAAAACAGCTTGGCTGAAGATAATGATGATTTATGGTATTTTAATTTGGTCTTACCAAATATAATAGGAGTGAATGTGTGCATATAACTGTGTGTATGCATAAATGTGGGTGCATGCTTGCTAGGTATTTATTGTAAAATTGAAGGTAATTTCTTAAGTTTTCTTCCAGACCCCTGGACTTGCAAGTGTAACACTGAAAGAACAGGATCATGCACAGTGCCAATTGCAAAATACGTAGGAATGTGTTTCTTAAAAATTTATGCCAGCTGTGAGTAAGATGATACTTAGTAGTTTGTCATGATGTCCCTAGGTCAGGAGATAGTAAATCATAATATTTATTGCTGATATGGAAAATACACTGGAGTGAGAGAGTGCAGGCTTGGTAATCTCTGATGACTTGTCATCATACAGACTGTGCTAAGGGCTGGGCAAAGTGCAGCTGAAAATTTTGAGAATGCTTTGTGCCAGACGAAATAAAGGAAGCTGATTTATAGTGTTTTAATAACGTATCACATCTCACACTAGTCTGTTTTTATATGGAAGTGAGAGGCAATTATGTAGAAAAAATGCTGTGCCTTTGTATGGTTTATGTGACTTGATTTGCAGATAGCGGTAAATGTGGGGTTGCATAGCTATGGCCTCTCAAAGTGTTGCTGCTGTAGCCTTCTACTCAGAGCCTGGAGAATAAATCTTACGAAGAGCAACTGAAGGAGCTGGAACTGTTTAGTTTGAGGAAGAGGAGGCTGAGGGGAGACCTCATCACTCTCTGCAACTACCTGAAAGGACATTGTAGAGAGGCTGGTGCTGGTCTCTTCTCTCAGGTAATTAGGGATAGAACCAGAGGGAATGGCCTAAAGCTGAAACAAGGTAGGTTTACACTAGACATTAGGAAAAAATTCTTCATGGAAAGAGTAGTGAAATATTGGAATAGGCTGCCCAGGTAGGTGGTTGAGTCACCATCCCTGGATATGTTTAAACATCGCTTAGATGTGGTGTTGGGGGATATGATCTAGGGGTGAACTTGGAGAGTAGGGCTAATGGTTGGACATGATGATCCCAAGGGTCTTTTCCAACCTGAGTGATCCTGTGATTCTTTGATTCTGTGATTCTGTTTCTAAGGACTTTTTCTGAGTGTCTGAATCATTCTTAGTGCTTCAGTAATAACAATCAGGTAAGAGTCCCAGGAAGCCGAGGTCATCTTAATATCTCATATTGGGAATTTTGTGAGTGTCAGTCTCTTTCTGTCTTTTCTTTTGGAGGGAGCAATTTTCAGGCATTTGGCTTCTGTTTCTAGATCTGTGCTAACCAGCTAGGGAGAATTCATGCATATCTGTCCATGTATATCTATACTTGTATCTATTTGTTCTTGTGCATATGCGTATTACTTTCTCCTAGTAAAAACAGGTACAAGATGATGTTAATTCAACAGTTTGGAATACTGAAATAAAATGGTGTATATTAATGCTACTACTAATGATAAGCAAGAGCATATGCTGTAATTTATGTACACTTTTAGTATATTTGGTACTGTATTTTTAGAGTTCAGTTTTATTTGCATTTCATGGCCACCAATTGCATTACTGGAGTTGCTCTGCCAAACAGCATAAGGTGCTTCAGGGCAAAGTTTGATTTGGATCTCTTCTTTTCTATGCCTTAGTGCTTGTATGGTGCTTCAAGAGACCAATATCTCTGCCTGTATGAGCAGTACATTTTACCCAGCTGCCAAGCACACAGTACCATCTAGAAGAAAAACCCCTCTGCTTCCCTTTCCTTCAGAGATATTTCTTGCTATGAGCTGGCAGTAATAGTCAGTCGTGGCCTCTTAAAATACTGTGGTGTTCTTCTAGCATTGCAGAGTAAAGGTGGTTAGGCTTTTTGCATGCGCATGCCTGAGGGAAAAAGAGAGAAATTCTGGATCTTCCTAGCATATCATCTACTTGTCAGTGATTGCCAGCTGACATGGAGCTGTATTGTCTGCATCCTGAGACTTAGCGCTATTTCTGAGTTGCCTTCAAAAACATTACTCTCTGCAAAGGAATTCACAGTGCACTAAAAACCCCTCCCTGTACCTAAGCAGTCTTTGGGAATTCAATGAAAGAATTACTTCAGGGCATTTTTGACTGAAGGCAGTAAGAGTAGCTGCTCTGTATTTGCTGCTCACTGATTAGTTAATGGCAGTTTGGCACATCCCTGAGGGCCTCTTCTAGCACAAATACAGAATTCTGCATCTCTGGCCCGAGGGGATCTGCCAGGCCTGTTAAGGTGCCTTGGACTCTTTCTCTCCATGTCAGGAAGCCAGTTAACATATTTCGTGCTGAGGAATTGTGATTCCTGTTTGCCTTTACCCTTCTGCTTGAGATGTGCCTCTGTTGCAAATATGCATAGAAACCTACCCACTTGGAGTATTTGTTTGAACTGAGCTTGCACACAAACAAGGGAAGAGTTGGTGTGCATGCACTAATGAAAAGTAAAATTAAGCTTCTGAATTGTGTGTTTACTGGTATTTTTCATTCCCAGCTTAGAGGCCGAATGGACACCAGGCTGCTTGCAATTCAGTGGAGAAGTAATCACACATAGACTCCAAAAAGCATGTAAACTATAGCACATGGTGTCCCAACTTTGTAAAAGAAAATCAGGTTTGCTTTTCAACCTGAAAAAAACATATTTGCCACTGGGTAATACATATGGAGAAGGTACCATTTTTGTAGACGTAATTCAATTCTACCAGCTCCCTATTCCTACTCCATCTGTCCAAATAAAATGAAACATAGCCCTTGATGAAGGTAAAACATAGCAGTGCCTGCCTTACTTCTGAGCTGATTAACAGGATTAGGCTCGAGTGATTAATACTGTATTGGTTTCCTGTGCAGAGCATGTACATCAGGCTCAGAGACTTCCTCTCAGGCTAGCTAGCATATTTAGACTAGTTGGGGAGCTACCAATGAGCATTTGACGTGGCCTGAGGTATTTCTGTGAACAACCTTAGTTACATTTATATTGTGATGTGTCCCAGAAGAAGACTGTACTTGTGCCCAAGGCAGAGAACCCAGGAAATCTGTTTCCTACATTTCCATAAGCATCCTTTGGGATCTCTAGCAAGTCTTATCAGCAGATATTTTTTTTTTCTGGCACATGTCTATTGAAACTGGGGGCTTTTGTTTTTTTTTTGCCCCGTTCAAACACAAACATTTCTGCTGCAGTGCACCATAGCTCAGCTCAGGTTTTTTGAAAATATAAGCCTATGTTTGCACCTCAGGGAACAACACTGTCTCACCCTGGATTCCTATGGAAGGGTAAAACTAATGCTTATGAAGAAATCAAATGATATGGCAGTGACTTTAAATAACAACAACAACAACAACAGCAACAGCAACAGCAACAACAACAACAACAACAAAAATAAATTTGAATTCTTATTGCCAAGCATTCTTAGTAAATTGGCTGTTTTCTTTTTTGCCCTCAAACAGCTAAAGAAGTATTATTAAATCTAAGCAAATACAAGTACTAAGTATTATGAAAAGCTTGACTCAGGCTCTGAGTTAAAGCTGGAAATAATTCTATCCTTAATCCACTCTATAGTGCCCTGTGGTAACATTTGTTGTTATGCCAGAAGTCTAATAGCCTGCTTACATCCTCCTTGGATAGCAGAACAAACTGGTCAGGGCCCAGTTTTCACTGCAAAGCACATCATTGCACTCCTAGCTGGCTTTTAAAAGAGCATTTACAAATGTTATTATTATTACCTGATTATTGAAAGACATATCCTTGCTGTATAAATGACAAATGGAAATGCAAGTTCGGGGGGCTTATGGAATATACAAACAGATTATTTTACCCTTGCACATTTAAGTAAAGCTGGTAGTGTTATCAAGGAGCTTCAGACTGTAGGCTCTCTAGTCTTTTGTTTCTGTATTTATGTCTTTTTTTCATTTTAATCACCAAATTCCTTGGCTTGGGGAGCTTGCACACGTTGTAATACCTAGAAACTATGCACACAATACACTGATACAGAGTTGGATTGATTTTCAGGTACATGGAAGACATTTGCCTATTGAACTTCTCTATTTGTAAAAATTCTTCTTGAGAATGTATATATAATATGTCATATGTGTAGTAAAGTTCTTTATAGAGAAATTAGTCATTACCCCTCCTTATACCTGTGGAAATGGAATCATTGGGAGCGGTATCAAGTTCAGACTCCCTGTGAGATCTTGTGTTGGTTTTTTTTTTCATCACTGATAATTGTCCTCATTTGAGTTGGAACGGAACTAATTCTGTTGAGTGATTTTACTTTTCAGCTCAGTCTCTACAATGTAACTGCACTTTCTGAATTTAACAGCATATTTTCACAGACAGTGTCTGCTTCTAGCAGTGATAACGCTCAATGTTTTGAGTTACTACCAAGGATTGGTGCGCAAACCAAGGTCACCGCTAAATCTTGTGTACCATGTTGGAGGGGTGCAAAAAGTAAACGGCTGCACTTGCAGGGAGGGGTGGCCAGGATAGGTGACCCTAAACTGGCCTATGAGGTATTCCATCCTATATACATTCTATTTGGTATAAAGCTGAGGGATCATGAGGATCAAGCTCTCTTCTTCAATGTCTGACATCCAAGGAAGATTCTGTATGTTCTGCTTTCAATTCCATCCATGTTTTCCTGAATCCAGCTCCCATCTGCCATTGAGTCCCATCTGGGACTTCCCCAGTGCCTGCTCCACAGCACCAGTGGTGACAGTGATGTAATTGCCATCAGGGGGATTGGATTCAATATTGGTTTTATATATATTTGTATATATTCAATTATTATTATTATTATTTTAATTAAAACTATTTTAGTTTTCTTTTCTAATCCATAAATGTCTCTCCTTTATTCCTTTCCTCTTTCCCTTTGGGAGTGGAGAGAAATTAATAGGGAGTAATCTGTCATTTGTCTAGTGGCTGGCCATGTCCCAAACCTTGACAATAACACACATGAAAATAAAATGGGACTGCTGCAGTGTGCAATTGCTTGATTTCTCCAAAGCTGGATAGCAGCTGGTATATAAAATAGTCTTATTGCTGGTCAACAGCTGGGAGAGCTTCAGACAGTTGCTGCTGTCTGTAGTCATACTGCCCATCCTTTCATTTTATGTTAATTGTTGAAACTGGATTATGATCAGCTAAGGGTCAGTTAATGGAAAAAGTAGGTTAGATGCCTTTGACTCATTCTTGAAGCAGATACGAATTTCTCCCCTTTTAGCTGACTGTCTTCTTACTGTAGTCCTGCTTATGATATGTCAGTCAATAGGAATGAAAAGATTTTCTTGGATCTGTAAGTTCGGTGTAAAATATGCATAAAATCTGGAATATCTGCAAGAAGCGAGTTAATAATCAATAAGTAGTTTAAGAAATAAAACTCCAATACTTCATTGATATATTATGTCTTGCTCTGAGTTGCATAAATGGTTTTAGTTTCTCTGATCATGCACCCCAGGACAGGGACCGTATTTTCAATTCCTGTGCAGCATACAGAACATCATGCTTCTTACCAGACAGCTTTACAAACAAGTTATATTGCTGCTTGTGATTCTGTCAAAGCTGTGAGAGTGTGAATTTCTCAGAATGGTGAGGGTACTTAAGACATTGCACTTATAAATGTATGTATGTTCCTTAAGCCACATTTGAGCTGTCTTTCCTAAGACGTCTGGTGCAGCTGTGAGGGTATCTCTAACCATTGTCTGGTGCAGTGTTAAGACAACCAGATGGTCCCAGGAAAGGGATCTGAAGGATCTGGAAGAGGTGCTCAAGGCTGCAGTGGGTCAGTGAAAAGAGGGATGTACCTTCACAAGAGGATCCACAAAACCCTGAAGGCTGAGCTGGCTTTGCTGACACTGAAAGGGAAAAAAGCCGACACTGCTTAGCCTAGACTAACCACTTGAGTAGTTATTCATACTCTTAAGTGATGTGGGGTATGACTGATCCTGAAATACTATGGAGGCTGCTGATCATTTGCCTGAAAACACCATACTGTGAGCTGCAATGATTGGAGTAGTGCTGGTCAGGCAGATCAGACCTCTGTGCAGAGCCCCTGAGGATGACCTCCATAGCAATGTCTGGGACCATCATTACTTTTCCCAAATCTTTACAGATCTGTCACTTCATAAGGCATATTTTTGTGCTTGGTCTGAACTTCCAGGCCATTGCGTTATTACTGTGAGCCAGGTCTAAAGCAACTGGTTTAAAACTAGGGGGAAAGGTTTGCATGAGTTATGGACACAGCAGGGACTGCACTGCAGCTATATCCCGAGGCTTCAGTTCAGCAACGAAGTGCAATGGTCCACCCACATCATTTAAGCTTCTTGCATGATTAGGACATCAAAGTCTGTTCTGAAACACTGGAAACAGTAAATGCCCATAACGGCAAATTTAGATAAAAATTGTATTGATGCCTTCTTGGCTAATTTCTGATAGACATTCTGATAGACAGAGACGTGATCTTACATGACTTTTGTTTCTCCAGAAAGGAGGCTTTTCTATGCAGGAGGACTAGAATTCAGATTAAGTGATACAATTACAAGAACAATTATAAGTAGAAAAAGGGTAAATAAGGGTAAAAAGGGACAAGGGTAAATAGCCTTAATGGATGGTATGTTCTTCACATGGGCAACATCTGTATCACTTCCCTTCATCCACTTCTACAACAACTGATAATTTATTTTATTTCAAAGGCCAGAGTCAGGTTTCAAATAGTATTCATAGAATAACCTAGTTTGGAAGGGACCTCAAAAGACATCTGAACCAACATTCTGTGGGAAAGGGAGTCGAGATTGTTGTGCACCCTGTCCAATCACATGTGGAAAATCTCAGGCAATGGGGACTCTACCATGTCCCTGAGAAGGTTGTTCCAGTGAATGATTCTTTTTACTGTAAAAAATTTCATTCTTGTGTCAAAATAGTGTTGAGGCTTTCAATCCTGCTTCTCCTTTCAACAATCCAATGCAACAAGATGCTCGAGAGTCTCTTGCAGCAGGAATGTGGATATTTGCCAGTTTGGCTAGGAGGGGTAATAGTTTTAAACCTCTACATTAGACTGCTTTATTAGAAAGTTAGCAATTAATTTAAAGTAGGTAACTACTGACACAGTTTAAAGCAACAACAAAATTATCACTGATGAAATATCACTAAGCACCTCATAAACAGGTGAATTTATACTTTGGTCTTTTCCCAAGGGTTTATTAGAGGTTAGACAGGAAAGCTGGAATATGAAAATCCTGCCTGTAGTTGGCTGTTTTAGCCTAGGAGAAAATACAAACACATTTTCAAAGCAAAGAATTAGGCTACCCAGAGCCATTACAATTGTAATGTGAAATGTTATGGCATTCAGTTTCCGCAGGTTGGTTGTTTGCACAAACATTGTCATATATTCATAGTGTTTTTTTCTTATTATTATAATAATTGTTAGAAACATTACCTTTTTTCTTTTCTCGGTGCTTCCTACTCCCTGTGCTAAGCCTGTTCAACCATAAGACTTGCCTTGAACTTTAGTGATTTATAGGCCAGACTGAAGTGGTCTCTGGACAGGGTCAATAGGCAAAGATGCCCAGGTGCATCAACCTCTCTTACACCCAGGGAGCATCACTGTTCCAAATAGTTGTCAGTACTGTAGATGGCACACTGTTGGAGGCGCAGTGTTTTCACCTTGCAGGGGAAATTTTGGCATTCTAGACTTAGGCATATGACATGTAACTCTACAGAGGGATACTGGTTCCAGGGGAACCATTCAAATGAGAATGTGCTGTTATTTTTTTTTTTCTATTTATACATAATTTTATTTTCTGTCTGTTCATTCATTCACAGATTATAGATCTGATGTTGGAATGTAAAGTATCACAGATTCTGACATACTGTTGCACTGACTTCAGCATCAGTTACTGCCACTGCCAGCACAAGAAACCTGTTCCTGCCTTCATAGCAATGAGTTCTGAAACTAAACTCCCTATGGGATGCGTGGGACCAAAAAGGCTTCTGATGGACCTGTAGCTTTTTATTTATAGGCCTTGTAACAGCTACTGAAGAAATTTTGATTTAAGAAGCACCTTTTATCTGCTATGTAACTTTAGCTGAAGTGAATTCTTATTTTTCAGTTTTGTCTGAAGTTTATTTTCAGACAGGGTTTTTTGAAAGAACTCTAGTTTTTTGTTTACTACTGACATCAACAGTGCTATCACCAGAATATTTTATTTTCTTTGGAAAACCTGATATCTTTGCGATGGGGGTATAGTGTATTCTCCTGGTCCTTTCACTGCTAGTCTTGTCTGTGATATGATAGGGAGCTCTCAGCAAGCGAACCAAGGACAAGACACAGGAGAGTGGTGACTCTCTGCAGAGGCTGAGACATTCATGCCAGGTTCTGAGTGGTGGTGGGAGATGTGACCACCTCCTGTGTGGAAAGCACTGAAAGAGGAAAAAGATGATTCAGTTTGTATGTTTCCAGATGAGAGCAAAATGCATTATAAGCCAACTGTAATTTCTGTACTTGTCCTCAGAAAATATTGTGGGCATCTAACATAACTCTGTGGGCTTCCTTGGTGCAAAAGCTGATGAAGGAACACAGACAGATGGAAAGCTATCAGAAAGGACTTGTTTTTCCTTAGGAATGTCAATTGTTAGAGTATTGGTGCCATACTTCCCAGCTACCCTGTGATATGAGTAATGCTACCCTGCGAGCAGAACAAGGCAGTGAGGCATGATGGGAAGGAAGGCACTTGGTCTCCATGAAGTATAGTGATGGGCTTTTTATGCTGAGCAAAGAATATGTGCACATAACTTCCTATGAATGCACACTGAGACAACAGGAAGCTCCTTGGTATTTGTCATATTTACAGCTACTGGCTCTGAGAACCATCGTGCCCACTGCCATGATGCTTATGTTCTGCTTGGTTGCACTACTGGGAAATAATGACAGCCTGTAAATGCTGAAATGAATGCTGCAGGAGAGCTTGCAAGTGGAAGCTGGAATAATCAACTGCTCTTTACCCTCTGTTTGAGATAAGCAAGACCTGCAAGACCAGGAGGCATATAGGAGCATGAGGATAAGGTGTACTGGCAAACTTGTCAAGGTGAAGCTTGCAAGGCATCTTTCTCGACTGCTACTGGCTTTATCTAGTGTGTTTGCATTTGCATAAGCACTATATCAGAACAGAAGTTTAAAATCTCCCAGGCAGCAGTGATTTGAAGTACTGACTATACAACTTTGCTGAAATACGCATGAAATGAATTTCAGCTAATACATTATTAATGTTGGTAATGCCACATCTCCAGTAACTTCAAATATATGGAGTAATCAATGTGAATATTTAGCAAATTTGTCTGGTGTGTGTATATGTTCCTGCCTGTGCACACACCTATGTGTGTATCACACAAATGTGACCCTAGGTTTTTTGTAAGTGTTGCTTAAGATTCAGTCTGCATGAACATTGGAGATAGAAAGATTTGTATAAATTTTTCTTTTCAGCTGTTTAGTGACCTTTTGTTCCTAATGCGTTAAGGGAACAGAAATGAATGCTTTCAGTAGCTGTTTATAGGAAAAGGCTTTAAAGTAATATTTAAGAGGGATTTTTCATGGAACATTTTATTTATATTATAAAGCTGGAATAAATAATTGCATACTATACAGAGTGACAATTCTTACTTGTCGTGTTTTTACAGTCTTCGTAACACTTAACACTTTTAAAAATTTGTGTGATAACTTTCCTGTACTGCCTTCCATCAAAAGGAAGATAGAATATATATTAAAATGACAATTCATTAGAGTATTGCCAATGTAGCTGCAAAGCTTTCTATCATTTTCTGATCTGTATTGTTTATATAATAAAAGCAGTAGCAACTAATAGCCTTTGGTGACATATGTTTCTGCTCTTGGGATGTATTTAGTGATATGAAAATAAAATATTGTGAAGTAATGATTACAGGGAGAAAGAACAAGGAGTTACCCCATCAGTCTTCTACACTATTATACATGAAATAACTGCTTCAGTAAAATAATACTGTTAACTTTTTCACTTTATTCTCAAGATGGTGCTAAAGGACTGTAATCCATTTAAATACTTAATTTTGGGGGGGAAACTACAAAAAAAGAAAGATTCTGCTTTGCATGAATTTGTGCTATGGAAGAAGTAATTGATTCCTTTTTAATTTAATACCTGTATACGTACATGTGCTTGGTGTGACTCCAAATCTACTGACTTTGTTAAGCAGACTTTCCTTACATTAAAATCCAGCTTCCAAACAGACAGCTGTCTTAGTCCATCATGGAAACATATTTCAAGACCATTTTAGGATGAAATTCTTATTGCTCTTCTCATAATATACAGACAAGTTTCCTCCATTAACTCAAGTCCAAGATAAAAACATATCAATATACTGGATTTTTAAATGGAAATGCAGTACAAAGTCATAACCTTTGAATAGTTGCTGAATTTTACCATGAATGCTGTGGGAATTAGTAGCACTGAGACCTTGTACTTCTAAAGACCGGGTCTTTCTGCTGTACCATGCTTGGGAGAACCCATGTAGAGGGCAGATCTTCATCAATTCTTGAAGCTGGTTTAGATGATTTGAGGAAATTTATGTCTGTTTCTCTCAACGAAATAATAAACTGGTTTACTCCTGTTAAACTTTTTGGAAGTGAACATGCAATGCTTGATAAATCCCATCCCTTTTCTATACGTCATTATCTCAGGTGTTGTGGTAGTGCTTGTTGTCATATAGGGTTGTAAATGATGTTGCTCGTCTTGGTGTGAGGACTGAGTCATGTGTTATCTGTCTTGTATGCAGTAGGAGATGAAAAATTAAAGTGTTTCTCCGCTCTGTGAGAACATATTCCCAGTGATTCTCTCAGATGAATTCATATGAAGTGCAAAGAAAAATACATTGTCAGCTTACCTTTCTTGATGTTAAATCTCCAACACACATTTTAACAATAAGCACTTCTAACATAGATTTATTTCAGTTTATGAAGACTAGTTGCTTTATTCTTATAGGGCTAGTGGTTGGAAGTAGCCCAGAAATTTTACCAAAAAATGAAACAGGAGGACCTGGATGTTCTCTGAAAATTATTGTAGTGCAGTGAACATTTGCCACTATAAAAAGTGCAGAGAGCTCCATCAGCCTTCTCTACCCCTACAGCAGGTGCAGATATCTGACATGCTGAGGTAGCTTAATGCTCTCTGATGCTTATTTTCTTTAATTCCACTCCCCCACCCCCTTTTCTTTTTTAAATGGGGGTATTTTTTAAAAAGTTATACTATCTACAACTTTTTTTCAAAGACTTTTATGTTTAACTGGAGGCTAGAAGTCCCTTGTTCTGGCCTGATGTTAATCTCCCTAGCATTGTCTCAGTAAATGATTTCTGGTTGCCACTTTCTACCTATGGCTTATGCCATACAAAAGGGCAGCATTCCTCCAAAACCATCAATGTCTTATAGCACTGGGTATGTTGCTCCAGCACCTCACTTCTTTTAAAACTGGGGCTGAACAGTGATGAGAAATAGATACATTGGGATGTCTGGTCATGACTACCATGCTTTCATCTGGTAAAAACCATTGGGAAAAGAAGGAAGTGGGGTTTGACACTGGAATTTATTTACGAGCAAGGGCTCTACAGAGCCTTTCTCTCTTCAGAGGAAGACCTTGTTTTTCATGCGATGGGGCAGAGATGGCAGCAGAATCAGATCATGGGTTCAACAGCATCTCTGCCCATCAAATGCACTGGCACTGCATTTCAGAGCAAACTGTGCAGAGTACTCTGATTGTATAGCACAACTACCGGTGCACAGGTAACAACACACCTACTGCTATTTCAAGGTACTTCAGTTCTCTGGTGCTTGGCTCAAGCAGGATGAGAGCTCCCTTCTGCCACTTCAACTGTTATTTCTGCACCACAGGATGGGAGAGGCAGTCTGCTGCACTAGTGTGGGACTTCTATTTTCATCTGCTGATGATGGAACATAGATGTGTATTCTATCTGTAATCCATCATTGAATGATGACAGGTAGCTTCCTCTTCCTTTTAAAAAGAAGAGCTGATATGCAAAAATAACTGTATTGAAAGATCTTTTTAAAGCCACAATGTTAAAGAAACTGGGACATGAGTATTTATAATATGGTCTGTAATTGTATTTTGCTTTTTCTTTGGGAAATCTCCCATCGGCAGAAGGGTGATATTTACTATGTGAATGAGGGATACTCAATGAAAAAGATGGCTGGTTGTACATATAATTTCTCTTTCATTCATAAAATTCACAGGCATATAAATAATGGCCTTATAATTAGATGATTGTTTAGTTCTTGGTCCTTAACTCTCATTTAGTTGTCCTATTTGAAAGCTTACGAAAATATTTAATTGAAGTTGTGATTGGCTGACATTAGAACCACTTACTCTTCAGTTCCTGGGTGCTCAGCTGAAACCTGGAGATTCTGATTTTAATCTGGGTTACCAAACCTCTGCACTTGACATCGTTGAAGATCATCACCTTTGGCAGAAAGCCATTTGGGATGTAAAGGTACTGGGGCTTGGGACAGTGTTTGCTGAAGGCCTCATCTCTTGTTCTTCTAGTGGCCCTTGGCAGGTGAGTCTGAGCTCCTGTCCTAGTTTCTGCACGGTGGAGACAGAAATAACTTCCTTTATTGTCTGCAAAGTACTCGGATACCATGTTGAATGTCCCATGGGACAACCCAGGAGGAAATATGTGATCAAGTGGTGTGACACGGTCATGTTAGTAGCGGCGCTTCTGAGTTTGAGGGTCCTCTGAAACCACAGCTGCTTCAAAACTTTCACTGCAGACTGATGGGCACAGAATATGTATAGACACAACTGCTTTTCCCCTTCTACTCTTGTACGTCACTGTCATTTATAAATCAGCTGTACATAGTCCCTCTTTTATGTTACTGGAGTGTAAGGTTTAAAGCCAAAACAAATTCTCACCCAAGAAGTCAGTCCATCACCACCTCCTCCAATCTAATCAAAGGTTGTATAAGATATATATATATACATTTATACACAAACAAATCTGTGCATATATGTGTGTGTGTATTCTTTGTGCACATGAAAATTACTTTATTTGAAATGAAAAAAGTCAAATCTGTAATCCCTAGTACAGCAAATATTACCTCTAGTTCTGTGGGAAAAGAGCTGAGGAGGATATTAAAGCCTGAAATTACTGAGTTTTGTAGAAGTAGTTACTGAACATGGGCAATAATCTGTTGTTTAAAAAGCAAAATCCCCAAGGATTTTGACTCCATGGGTTTAGTGTGCATGCATGGCATGTCTTTCTAATAGATCAATATTTCACAGACCAAGAACAATTTACATGACAGACTGTAGATTATAATGGCTCCCAAACCAGCCGGTATAAATGGATTCTAAGCAGCATGAATCAATAACAGACGCTTCTCTAATAGCTTCCCCACTGCTGGTGGGAGACAAAAGCTGAAACACCACATCTGTTGTTCTGTTGCCACCTTGGGAATGCCTGATACTATGTATCCCATCCAGATCTTTTTTTCTGGTCAATTTTTTTCCATTTTGTATTGAAAATCTTGGCAAGGTAACCTATAGCCCTGTGTGGATACTTAAGATCCATACTGTTTATACCTAAGTAAATCAAACTTCTTGTATATACAGGTGTACAGCATTTATTTAAACACAATATCCCATTGGCTTCATAGCCAGATGTCAGGAAGGAGCCAGTATGGTTTTGTGGGACACATGGGTTTGTCCCCAGTGGCAAGTCTCAGCAATATAATGATGCTTTGAGTCAATACTTCTAAAACGCCAAGTGTTGGTGATGAAGAGACATGCTGTGGCTAAGGATTTCCAGAGGCACACAGTCCTCCTCAGACAACCCTAATTGTCTTCTGTCACACCTGTAAAGTATTCACTTGAGCTACTCCTCTAAAAGTGCTCCTGCTCAATTTGCTAATAGCCTCTCTAGTTTGTTCTAGTAAAAGAATTCATCAATCCCTTCTATGCTTTTGTACATCTATAATAAATTTTCTATACTCTTCTCTTTCTGACTCTCAGGTTCCTTGTTCTTTCTCCTTGGATTTCAGACATTTTTGAGGTTCTTTAATTTTCTTCCTTTTGTTTACAAACAAATAATTCCTGATTTTTCTACTATGCCTTCTTCCATGACATGCTACATTTTTTCATTTATTTTGTGTGGGTTATTGGTAAAAAAATAGCCTTCCTCTTAGACAAACAAAACAAAACAAGACACCCCAAAACAACCAAAATTTAACAAGGACAAGTGCAGAGTACTGAATGTAAGGAGGAACAACGCCATGCATCAGTACAGGTTAGGGGTAGACCTGCTAGAAAGCAGGTACATGGAGAAAGATCTGGGAGTCCTGGTGGACAATAAGTTATCCATGGGAGAGCAATGTGCCCTTGTGGCCAAAAAGGCCAATGGTATCCTGGGGTGCATAAAGAAGACTGTGGTAAGCAGGTCGAGTGAGGTTATTCTCCCCCTCTATTCTGCCCTGGTAAGGCCACATATGGAGTATACTGTGTCCAATTCTTGGCTTCCCAGTTCAAGAGAGACAGAGAAATACTAGAGAGAAATTCCAACAAAAGGCTATGAGGATGATTAAGGGACTGTAACATCTCTTTTATGAGGAAAGGCTGAGAGACCTTGAGCTGTGTAGCCTGGAGAAGAGAAGTCTGAGATGGGATCTTATCAATGCTTATGAATATCTGAAGGGTGATTGTCAAGAAGATGAGGGCAGTTTGTGCCAGTTGCCCCTCGTCCTATCACTGGGCACCACTGAAACTCTTTCAGATATTCTTTTCCATGGTGCCCAGTGATAGGACGAGGGACAATGGTCACAAACTGGAACACAGGAAGTTCCACCTCAACATGAGGAAAAATTTCTTTACTGTGAGGGTGATGGAGCCCTGGAACAGGCTGCCCAGTGAGGTTGTGGAGTCTCCTTCTCTGGAGACTTTCAAAACCCACATGGATATGTTCCTGTGTGGCCTGCCTGAGGTGATCCTGCTCTGGTTGGTTGAACTCAATGATCTCCAGAGGCCCCTTCTAACCCCTACCATTCTGTGATTCTGTAGTTCTGTGAAAATAGCTGAAGGCAACACCTCCTTCCTCAGCAATCTCTGATTCAACAACTGTGTGGTTTATATACATCTGCTGGTGATAGGAGTGAAAGCTTACCCCCATCATTGCTCACTTAGCCCCACTTATATTACTTTATCTCTCTGTCTCAATAGTCTCTGTACTTCTGATCCCTGCTCATTGTTCCCTACCCCTCTACCTAGTCTTTTTGAACTGTGAGTTATGAGAGGACTTTTTTTCTAGTACCCATACTTTCCAAAAGATGTGGATTTTATAAGGTTATACAGGTGAAAATAGGATATTAAGATTCTCAACTTTTTCTTACCCTGCTCACAACTTCACACTGTTTCTATTGAACCATAATTAATTCTCCGATTTCTGGTTTAATTTTCTTAAGGTCTATCTGACAGGTGAATGTAAATATGTCTATGAAAGGATTGCTTATTCTTGCCCTTCCTTCCAAAAAACCTCTCTTGTCTTCACTCCCAGTTCTAGTATTGGTGTGAACACAGGGCTCTGTTATTTCTATCTCCATAGCATTTCATCATTTCAGTATCATCTTTAATTCCCCTGCTTTTCCCTCACTTGCTCACTACTTGGTTAAATTGTTTTTATAATGACCTTGTAAGTCTTTTCTATCCAATCACATCACTAAAACTACTGTAATACAAACTGTGTAACATACATAGCCTGAGACACAGTTGAGTAAGCTGCTGCTAAGATTTCCCCTTCCTCCCCTCTGCACACATATACTCTTGCATGTCCCCCTGCTGTTTAGTGTTGCAATTGTTTTCCCAGTTTTTTCCATATCTCTGCTAACACTTTTTCTATTGTTAAATTGAAGCTTCTTCTGCCTTTTAGGAAGCACAAGAAGTTGGATCCTGATTATAGATCTGTTCTTCTCTGTCTATTCACCCTACATCCTTTAAAAGTGCAGGGTCCTCAGATGTCCCATAGTCATGAAATTTCCAGTCATTTGTGGTCACTGAAGCATCTATTCCTCGTTCCACTCTCCTTTCATGTGAACTCTCTGGTGCAAGACCTGTATTAATGATTTTCCATGAATTGTCTTTTGTACAGTTCAGTGTTTGGGTCTGATGTTCTAAAAATTAAAACCTGTAATGGATGACTGACATGAAAAGGAGGAAGAAAGAGTGGATAGGGGTATGGCAAGTGAATTAGCAGCAATGACAGCTAAAGCTGCCTGGTCAGTCTTATTGGAATCATGTCTTTCTAAGCCTCAGGGCAAATACTATAGATTACTTGGCACATTTCTGTGTGTAAAAGGGATATGAGTGGAACAGAGGAAGAAACAAAACAGTCTTATTTTTCCTCTGCAGCAATCCATAGATGCTTGGCTGAGATGGGCTAATATTAAAATGAAAGCACATTGTCACACTCTTCCCACACCTCTAAGCAACAGACTGAACTATACATAAGAGACAGTACTCCCTAACATCTGACTGAAGCACGTTTGCTTTCACTGTGCCAAGAGAAGGATGGAAATGGTATTAACACCTTGCTTTAAAAAATGCTGTGAGCAAAGACCTAAATAAAAAAAAGAACAGAAGAAGGTGGCTTATATTTGGAGCGCTAATTGTCATTTACACTGACAATTTCAGTGGTAAGCAATTCCATTTTTTTTTGTTTTTCTTTTTAGAGGTTTTTACCTCTTAGCTCTCCTTGAAGCTATAGAACACCTCAGACATAGTAAACTGACAGCAGCTGTAGCTTTCTCTTAGGCAGCGCAACCTGTTCTCCTCTGCTGGCCTCCCTGCTCCTAAAACCAAGATGTACTATGATATGATACTATGTATGATATAAGCACCTTTCCCTTCCTCTCTCCCTCTCTCTCTCTAACCTTCTCTTGTTCTCTTTCCCTCTTTTAGCAGCCCCCTTCGTTCCTCATCGATATGTGGTCTATTGTGATTCCTTAAGACTTATAAATGTTAGTTCTTCCCCCAAGCCTCCCCCCACCAGATTCTGCTGTTTCAGTTCTCCAACATCTCTTGCTATATATAGCCAATTTGTCTAACTGAGTTAAAAAAAAAAAAAAAAAATCCTTTACTTTCTGTAGGGAATACCAGCAAAGCAGCAAATATTGCCATGGCAACAAGCCTCTCAATCCATCAGACTCCCGCAGTATCTAATACATAATCTGTAAGGCGGAGACTAGTGTTGAAAAATGAACATGACATATTGTCACTTCAGAATTTAATATCCCTTCCCTATGACCTTAATTAGCTCACCTTATTTTTGGTAATTATTCAATTTCAGATAGAAAGTTTTATTTTATTTTGCTTTACTGAGAAAGCTACTGTGTGATCTGCCTTCATTAAAATGCAACTTTTGACTTTTTCCACACAAACATGCCACAAAATGGGAGTTTCTATAGTAACACACAATGCAGACTTAATTTGAAATTATAATCTCTTGATAAAGATGAGATTCCCCCAGCTCTTTTCTCAGTGTATTTTCTTTTTATTTAAAAAAAAAAAAAGGTCTTGCCACAGTGATATACCTCTCTTCTGTTCCAAAGGAAGTTTGAAAAAGTGTTTCTTAAAATTAAAATCCATCATCAAAGAGCACTGCTGAAGTTAAAAATACACATTCTCAGCACTCATTTTCCTTATACATTATAAATTTTGAATAATTTGGTTGCTTTTTTTGCCTCCTCTTATTCTTAAATTATTAAATTCTTTTGCTATGATGGTTTAATGCCATGGAAAAAAGATAACTGCATTTAAACCAACAACACTTGCAAGGGTTACTGGTAAGGCCTTTATCAAGTTTAATGATAGGCTTTGGATTTTTACCGTAGTTTTCTAAGTCATACACTATTATGAAGTCTGTTTACTACTCATTCAGTGTAGAAACTTAAAAAAAAATAATTAATCCACTGACCAATTTCAACAGCATTTAAGAAGTGTTTCCAGGCCTTTTGCCATTGAGTGGCAAGATGTAGATCTGCAAGATCTTTTGTCAAGGAGGAGGGAGGGAGGGAGGGAGGGAGGGAG
>WTSP01015496.1:0-19908 GCA_025331215.1 Actenoides lindsayi | reverse complement strand
TTTCTGGCTAAAACAGTGCGGATAACCCACCGATAGTTTGGCTGTTGGTGAACAGGCAGGAAGAGCATCAAGATTTTTATTCCCCCCCCCCCCCCCTCCACTCTGGTCTCTCTCATAAGTAGGGATGGAAGTAGGCAAGAGACTGGAGAAGTCAGAAGAGGACACGGCCAAAACAGCTGATCCAAGCTGGCCAAAGGGGTATTACACGTCATATAATGCTGTGATCAGCAATAAAACCTGAGGTAAAAGAAAAAGAAGTGGAGTGGGTATACGGCTTCCAAGGTGACTACTCTCTGGGGACTGACTGGGCATCAGTCTGCTTGTCAGGAGGTGGTAAGCAATTTCCTTTGCTTGCTTTTTTCTCCTGCCAACACTTCTTCCTTCACCTATTAAATTGTCTTGATCTCAATCCATGAATTTTCTTGCTTTTGTTCTTCCTATTTTTCTTCCTGCATCCCACTGGGGCCAGGGAAGGGAGGGAGCAAGCAGCTGTGTGGATACATGTGTTGACAGGAGTCAATCCACCACGCTTCCAGAAAAAAGTTTGGTAAACATTTCATAGAAACAGCATTTACTACAATATTGAAAGCCCAATTTCCTTAAAAGCGTGCTTTATCAGTGAAGTGGTATACCTTCTGTAGCTCTAAGGAACACCAAAAGTCTAAGCATAAATTCTTTCACAGCACAGCTCAGAGCCCTTCTGCCAAGAACGAGGTATTGGTAACATTATCCTGTACTGTCCAGACTAGTCCCTCTGTTTACAGGGATTATATGAAGTGGTAGCATTCAGAAACTTGCATGCTCCATTTTACCAGCAATCTTCTACCTCTGCTACTCTAATTTAGACTACTGCGTAATCTCACTGTTCTAAGGGTTATAAGTTTCTTCTGATTTACAGTTAACATAATCACAGATAGCCCACCCCCACTTGTTTTTGTCCTTTAGCCTCCTGATGTTCATGACCAGATACAAAGAAAGCAGAAATCCTTTGCTTTGCCAGACTGAAGCTGCATTCTTTATTTAATTACAAGCTTTCCAGTAACTTACTTGCTCTGTTCCAGACTAGTCTGAATTTAGATCTGTATGCACAGTATTGCAAAAATAGCTCCAAATATTTCACCCCTGTAGCAGCATATGTACTATATTTTTTAACACAGCATGCAAAGCAAAAGGAAATCTAAGAACAACTAAATGATGCAGTACTGAAGTCTACAGTGGCCCTCTGCAGCTTCCTTTTTAACCATAACTGCATTGCCTTCAGCTCCCAGAGACCATTTTGGTTTTTCATTTGTTTAAGCATAAAGAGCATTCCAGAATTTCCGAGTGTCTCCATTCCTGTGGGACTGGTTCACTGTTTCCACTGGAATATGCAATAAGAATTGTGGATCCAGGCATATCATTCAACATTTAAAGAAATTTTAAAACAGGTAAGAATTGTCACCTTTTGTCAACAGGGAATGTCCTTATTTCTTTGTACCTCAGAAGTAAGGTTTAAGAACGGGTCACTCATTACTGCATACATAAAATACTTAGAATGTTCCAACATCACTGGTTCCCAGTCTAGACTTTACCATCAATAGAACTTCACTACATAGTAAACGTTTTAAAACCATTGGATCAGCATAACTATGCTGGCTGTTCACAAAGAACCCTTAACAAAGACAGTTTGTAAGTCCAGAAAATTAGAGATCATGGTTTCGAGTCATAACCTTTGCCTCCTCTCCCCATCCCTCCAAATAAATTATCAGGAAACAGCTCTAGTAAGCAGTACTCTTACTTTAATCATACTCATAAGTAATCCTCTATAACAAAATAAAATTAATACTTACTCCAGCAAACTCCCCATCGAGCATTTGAGAGGGAACATAGTGAAGATGGTGGAAGAATACTTCTTACAGGGTAATCAATACAGGTGTTGTTGGTGTAACACCAAAGGCACTGTGCAAAAAACACAAACAAAAAAAAACCCCAAACAAATTATTGATCTTGAAAAACAGTTTACATTTTAGCACTCCTCTCCACAGATAGAATTCTTAAGCGAGTTCAATACTCTACAGATATATTGAAAGTGCTTTGTGGTATAAAACCTACAGAAGTCCTGGTACAATTCCTAAGTAAGCCTAAAATGAATTGTGAATAAGTACATTTTGTAATAAGTATTTACACTAGCCTGAAAATACTTGGCAACATATTGAGGTGATCTGCATACTTGAGGATGAAATGGCTTTGGGTTTAGAATTACTGAAATTCACAGGAAATACAAAAGCAGAAATCCAGCTCTTCAGAATTTTAAAATACTTGGTATCTTTAAGGAATACAAATAGACTTAAAACTTTGCCTCAGCCCTATATTTGATTATCAACAGGAAAAAAAAACACCCCCCCCCACACACAAAAAAGAATCTCTACAATTCTACAGGAGGTTTTGTTGCAAGGTAATAAAAGATACAGCTACAGTCTGTGTTGCAAAGCATACTGGGGACATTAATTGTGCACACTTACATATCTGAGTAGCTTTAAAATTTCTTACATGTATCTTAACTGTGATACCAGCATAACAATTTTGCTTTTTGTGTCACCACTAAGCACCAAGCTTAAGTTTTGTTTTTCATCCATTAAAATAAATACTCATTCAAAATTCCTTTACCATACAACTCAACCAGTGAAGTAGTTTTGGATGACAGTAAAAGGCATCCTTGAATCATTAAAAAAAAAAAACCAAACCACAACAAAACCTGTTTTCCCATTATAAAAAGAACTCAAACAGGAACTATGCTTCATCTAACAGTACATCTCTGTGATACATCCTCAACTGCACAAAGTCTGTTATCTTGTTCTAAAGGGTTAGAAAACATTAAATACGAAGGAAGCCATAATAGATCCTGCTATCTTGAAAAAAAGCTAAGAAAGAGACAAGAAAAATGTATTCATGTTTGGCAGTTGGTTAACTGTACAAGTCAAACATACCCATAAAGACACATAAAAAAAATAATTAAGAAGGTAGAATAATCTTTACAAAAAACCTACCCTAAGTTTTAATTTTAATCAAGGACGTTAGATGAGAGCATGCTTATTTTTGTTGGATCAATTATTTAGTAAGCATTAGCAGTTCAAAACTGACTAAAAGTTATCATTAAACTTTGTTTAAACGTCCCGGTCACCCTGCTTTGAGTAGCAGTCTGGACTAGGTGACTCATGACTCCTTTTAATCTAACTGACTCTCTAGAGTTGGTGACAAGCCGGAGCAGAGAAAGGCCAGCAGCAGCACTCTGATGGACACTACTGCAGGTAACCATTAAAAACATGTGAACAGCTACTGACTGGGGCAGAGGCTGACGGAAGAGAAATATTTCAATTTACTCATTCCCAATGCTAAAAAACTGAGCTAATTGTCAAAATTAAGTTAGAAAAAAGCCTAAACACCCACGGGTGAAACATTTCCTTAGTTCTGATCCTCATCTACATAACCTGAAAATGAAGACTGAAAATATTTTACGTTATACTTTGCAGAATATGTTAGGAACCGTGTTCACACTGATGGATATCGCTGACTTTATTTTAGTAGTCTCCTGTGGATAATGAAGTGCAGCATCATTAATTCATTTTAAAGACACATTCTCGGTAGTAAAGGAGATAAGATAGCAACTACGAACACAAAATGAATGCTTCTCCCTCTATAATCAGACAGATGTATGCAAATGACTATTATCCAAGCCTTTCCTTCCAAATAAATTGCTGTATTTACCGATTATGTAATTTCCTAGAGTTGCTATGCCTAGCTTACTTAAAATCCAATTTCCACAAGGATTTAGATTCTGTATATTTGTTATTAGGGTGAATATGAGAATGACAAAAACAAATAGCTGAGGGGAAAAGTGTGTTGGTAGATTATCCAGAAGTTAAAAAAAAAGAGACTTTGGAAAATTTTCTGGAATGCTGAGGCTCTACACACGCACACAGATTTTAAAGTGTAGTCCGATCTATAGCTACTGCTTGCGTTATATATTTTGCTTACACGTTGTCATATGAAGTTCGAAATATTAAAAGAAAACTCAAGATGTTAATCAATAGATATTTACACATTATCTGGTAACATAAAGTTCTCAAATGTTAATACATCTGATAATCTTCGAGTCGTAGCAGTAAATATTTCTTGGAAGTAAATGAGTTTCAGGATTCAATACCTCTAATCAAAACCCTTAGGTGTTCTTTTTTAATATACCATATTATAAGGAGTAAGATAAAATGCAACAGTGTTCTATAAAATTACTACTCAGATCTTATTGATAAAAACACAAAAAAACCAGGTATTCATCAAATGTAAAGACCAAACCAAAAGGTCAACCCAGTTATAATTATATCCAAAAGTTAAGCATTTTCAATTATAATTCTTGTAAACTAAATTATTACATTTTAGAGTTTGTTTGGAATTGTTTTTGTCTATTCACCACATCTTTAACTTTCATCTGCTGCTGCTATCTATATTATCACCAATATGAAAAACTGACTTTCCTTTCTACTTGAAGCAATTAAAGTAATTTCAGCAATCCATTGCTTTTGTATTTCTTGCACAAATGCCATTGGCCTTGCTCTGTACCCTTTCTTCTCTTTTTTTTTTTCTTTAATGTATGTGTGAATTGTCTGAACCAAGTATAAGGTCCTTTCTTCAAGGTTAACACTGATGCTGTTGAAGCTGTTGCTGCTTTTGCCCTGAATCATTTATCACTGTCACCAAAACAAGCCTGGACACTGTCACTGGTTTCACAGATTCTGGAAATAATGTATCTACGCCTCTGTTAGCGTCTTTAGTACACAAACACAGCTATAGGATTTATTTCTCTCACGAGCTGAACACACAGCTCTCACGTTAATAAAAGTTGTACGCATGTATCTGTGGCAGCACCACTTATTTGAAGCAACTGTCCCATCAGTGGCAGTGCTGAATACTTAATTTTTAATGGCCCATATTTTTAATTTCCTGCTTTATGCTATTTTTTTTAAACACACAATAAACACATCAATACCAGGCAATTAATTTTTTTTCCATCAAAAAAGCCAAAAGATGCTCAAGACAAGCATAAAACAGATAAGTTCAGGTATTTCTCAATTTCCTCTACTGAAAAAGTTTTGCAGTAACTTATGTAACTTAAAGACTCCTGAACTATTTCTTTTTATCAGCCTCTGAAGTTAAGAGTTTGAGACAATATCTTTTTAAATATGGGATTTTCTTCTACTCTGCAGGGACAGACACCTTTTGCATAGTTTTCACAACCCTTATGCTGGAGCTAAAAAAGTTTTGAGCAAAGGATAGAAAACTAATTCTATTGTTTTAAATGTCTGCCTTACTGCCATCTCATTGGAAAACTAAACGCTTTGCTACTGGCACACAGATCTAGCCTGGCAGTCCTAAGCACTTATAGTCTGATGTAGCCAGTGGAAAGGCCACCATGTCTGAACATCTACAGAGCACTGATCCAGTCTGCCTCAGTTAAATGCATTGCTCAGGGCATCTCCAGAAAAAAAGGCATTTCTAGTCTATTCACATTAATTTCCCAGCTCTACTGTTCAGCATACAAGAAATGAAAGGCATTTTAGCCACAAAAGATTCAGTTTATCTAATCCTTGAGTAAGATGGAAATTTACCTAGGTGCTGCTTGCAAAATGAGGATGAGTCTAAACCAGAAACAACATCAACTTGCTCAACTGCTCTGTGAAAGCACTGAGCACACACTGGAACTAGAAGCCTCAATTCTGCACATTCTGTCCTCTCCAGACAAAACAGAGAAACACCCTGAGCGACCACATCACAGAGCAACACCAGCAAAGTGAAAGCACACAGGCATTGAGTGTGACAGAGGGGGAAGCAGTACATCAGTTGACTCTACCATTTAAATAAGAACAGAGACGACTTCTTATTAAGGGTAGTTTGACCAGATTCACCATTAAAACCACAAGAAAACCCCCACCAAACAGCCAAACCAAGCCAAATAATCTGAATTCATATTAAACGTGGGGAAAAAAGCACAAAACAAGCAGCCACCAAATTTCAGTCAAAAAGGATGTTAAAAATCTTACCGAAACATTTTTTAGACATTCTTCACAGGACCTCTGGGAAAACTGTGAACATGCTAGGAAAAAAAACAACAAAACACATGATATATTTATTTTTGCTCAGTAACATCAAGTACTTAACATTTAGCTTGTTCTTTTTTCTACTTCCAGATACAAGCAGCACTTTTGACTGAAGCAAAGAAAGATCACTATTTCCATTCCAGGAGAACTGTAGCAAACAGGGATACAAAGTATTAAGTTTGACCTCTGACATAGTTATGGAAACAATGTAAGCTTACTTGTAACTTCAATTTGCTTTCCCTAAAGACAGCATGGGAGAAAAAATCCCCAGCAAAATAACTCCCTGTATCTTTCCTGAAGTTCTAAGATTTTCACACTTAATTTAGAGAAGGTTCCAAGTTCTACAGCTTTGAAAGCCTAGGAAAGGCTGACCCTCACCTAGGGCTGGTCGCCCCTCCATTGATAGTAACCTTTTCCTGAGTTTTTTTGAAAAGTTTCTTTTTTTTAAATAAAGCTCTCTGACAACATGGGTTTTAAATAACAGTTAGAAATATTTCCAAACATAGGATACAAAGTTATTTTGTAAGAGGTCAACAAGAACACTGACAGAAGTTTGGAAGCAGTTAATATTTTCTTTGGATTTAAGGAAAAAAAAAAATCTTCTATCCTAAAGAAAGAAAATATTCACTGGCGTTCACATTCCTAGTAGATCCCTGACTAAATGCTATGACTTTCATTTAGAAGTGCTGCATGCTTGTCAACTTATGAGTGCTCTTTTTTATCCACAATACAAGACAAAATTTGCTGCCCACAGGACCACATGTAGTCTTGACCTAGATGAACCACTTCACAGATGAGGAGGAGTTTTCTCTCCTGGTCTGAGCCTGGATTTTCTTCCAATTATAGTAGTTCCTATGATAATTTTTAATATTATTTAATGAAACTAACTGTTGATGCCCTTAATAGCATACTCGAACTTGGTCAGCCCTGGCTTGGTCAGGCAGTTGGACTAGATCGTTGTAGGTCTCTCCTGACTGAAACAGTCTATTCTGTTCTAAATTACTTCCACATCTATCTCATAAATATGAGGGGAAAATATCTCCAAATGAAGAGTCCAATTCTACTTTTAATGAATAACAGTGAATTAGTCATAAGTAGTTATCTACTTGAACTAAATTCTTGGCATGTTTTGGGGTAACTACATATTTTAATATTTTCTTTCCATAATTCAAAATTGTACCTTTCTGGTACTAATTCTTAAAACTAAAAGCTAAATATAGTGGTACATAAAATGCATTAATTAATATATATGTTTAAAAAAAATACTAAAAAGCACTTACTATTTTATCTGGTACCAGTTAACATTGGCATTGGCACCAATTCACTGAGAAATAGCCTAAGCATTAAGGCTGATATACCAATTCATAGAAGAGAAAAAAAACAAAACCAAAACAACATCCCAACAAAAATAAAACCAAACATGAATGATAGAATGTTAGGGGTTGGAAGGGACCTCTAGAGATCATCGAGTCCAACCCCCCTGCCAAAGCAGGGTCACCTAGGGCATGTCACTCAGGAGTGCATCCAGATGAGTTTTGAAAGTCTTTTGTGAAGGAGACTCCACAACCTCTCTGGGCAGCCTGTTCCAGTGCTCCATCACCCTCACTGTAAAGAAATTACTCCTCATGTTGAAGTTGAACCTTCTATGCTCAAGTTTATACCTGTTATTCCTTTTCCTATTGCTGCACACTACAGAAAAGAGACTGTGTCCTTCCATTTGACACCCGCCCTTCAGATACTTATAGACATTAACAAGGTCCCCTCGCAGTCTTCTCAAGACTATGTGAAAAGCAGATTCAGAAATAGTTCTCATTTTAAACTGAGATATTTTCAAAGGGGATTATTTCACATGAAGTACCACCATGCTTATTATAAAAATAGTTCACTATTATGTTTTCAATTTAAGATTTAAAACACCTAAACAAACCAGCTTTCTGAATATTAATTACCAAGGTAGGGTCAGAAGCATGCAAGTACAAGGACTTCTAAAAACATGACTTAGGTTACATTTTCAGTAATGGAATCATTAACAGCAATGTGAAGAACTCTAATTTTCCTTAGATTCTTATCTCGTGAGCTTTTCATGCTGTTTATCTTCTTTAACTGCCTTCCTACTGACATATTATAGCAGATAACCTATATTAGCATATAACCAAAAGACTGGGGCTTAGAATGTAACAAAAATTAGATTTCTATGATTTGTGTTTATTCTAAAGATCAGCATAGAAGAGTCTTAATGGTAAACAGTTCAAAATATAGCATTTTAACTCAAAAATCAAAACCTCTACATACTGCTGTTACAAAACGTAACATTACCATGAGTGATTGAGATATATATACTTTTTTTTCCCCATATTTGATAGTCAACAAATCTGACTCCCTATCTTCTTCCAATTATTTCAATTTAAGATTAGAACTATAATACTAGTCATATGGCATAACAATCCATTTTTTATTTTTCACTTTAATCTTGTTTCTACTATTTATTCCTTAAAGCTCACCCATATATTTCAGTATAATATCAAGATCCTTCTCCATATCAACAACCAACTTTGTGTTATGAGCGAATTCTTAAAGTCACATAACAGTATTAGTATGTGAAAACTTTTTTCCTAGGGAATCCATAAGCAAGCCCACTACCAATTCAGCCCCATTTTAGGTTCCAGGCAAGCCCTCAAAGTTCATGTTTCTTGGAACTACTAAAAGGACACTGATTAACTTAGTTATTAGCAGATCTACCATTTGTTCTTTCCTCTGTGAAACACACACAGTTCCTTTTCTCTTCTGCCTGGAGGTAGCGGTATCACAAAGTTGGATACTTCAGAGTATAAACCCTTCCATAAAGGAAGTGCAACACCTCAAACTGGACTCTAAAAACAGTATCAGCACCCTCTTGAGATACCCTAACAATGCAAACTAACCTGATGTGTACCTTTCTGGTCACATCCGCTAATGGCAACCAAATTTGAGGACGAGCATCACCAAGTGCTTACCAAAAGCAGCTATGAGACAAACGATTACAACAGAACAAACGGGATGGCAAGACCATCCCCGCCGGCTTCTCCCTCCATGCCGCATTCCTCATCGGCAGTCAGGACAGAGAAAACATAGGCGATGGCTGTTCGCCTTGCAGCAAAACTCCTCGAAACCCCACGGCCCCGCGGCCCGGCCGGCAGTACGAAGCCCCAGCGCCATCGCCCCCTCCTCGGCGGGAGGGAAGCCAGCCCCGGGGAGCCGGAGGCGGCCGGGAAGAGCGGCAGGACCGGCCTCTCTCCCGCCACACAGAGCAGGGCCGCTCCGAGGCGGGGGACAAGGACCATGGCAAACCCCCGCGCTCCATCGGATCTCCGGAAGGTGCTCCCGGGCCACGCTCGGCGCCTCCAGGCCTCGGGGCGAGCGAGGGACTCCGCCCGTCCCTCCCGCCGTGCCCCCCACAGGCCTGCCCAGGGGCGAGCGCGGCCCTCCGGGGAGAGACACCCGGGGAAGGCGCCACAGCCCGCACCCACGGAGGAGCCCCTCCGCAACGGCTACGTGCTGCCCGGCGGCTCCCCGTCCCTCCTTACCCTGCGCCGGTGCTGGCGGAGCGGTGGCGCCGAGGTGCGCCAGTCCCATCCTAGCGCCGCCCCACAGCAGCGCCAGGCCCTGCAGCCAGAGCGGCCACAGCCGCCGCGCCTCCATCGCTGCCCCGCTCTCCTCCTCTCCTCTCCGCGCCAGGTGGGGGGGCAGGGGCAGGGGCAGGGGCAGGGCCGGAGCCTCGCTCGCACCAGGAACCGACCCCGCGCAGGCGCCAACGGCCCCGAGCGTGGGGCGGGGCCCGGGGCGGGCGGAAGCTGCGCGATTCGCCGCGGGTGGGCTGTGGGGGAGGCGACCGGGGAGTGCGGGCTCTTGCTCCCGCGGGAGTGTGTGGTTCACCTTCCGTGAGCTCCCGCTGCGCGCTGGCCCTGCCAGTCACAGTCACAATCACAGTCACGGTCACCAGGCGGCTAAGCTCTGTGTTGACCCTCTGTTTCCCTTCCTTTGCTGTGTGGACTCCTCCGCTCCTGCTAGTGCAGGGAGTTGGCGAGGGTCCCTTCCCTGGCCCCTGCTTGCCGGTGCGGTTTTGCAGTGAGGCTGGCCAGCAGGCTGCCGGAGCCAACAACGGTATCCCCAAGTTGGGGCCGGCCGGAGAAGAGAACAAAGAGATGGAGGCAAACGAGAAAATTTGTCATGACCTTCCTATTTTAAAACCAATGAGTTGCTGGGTTTCCATGGTGACCCACCTCTTAGGGCCTCACAGAAGCATGTAGTGCTCTTTGAAGTGCCCAGGGCTATAGAAACACCTAGATAGGGACGCAAGGTATGACACAGGAATGAAAAAAACAGACGCAAACTCTCCGAGATGACAGGGTAAGGACACTTAGGAAACTTTGCGCATTTCAATCGGGTGACAACTGTGCTAGGCAGTGAACCAAGACCTTAATGGCCAGAAAAGTCAGACACCTTGCCGTGCTTTAACAACCAACCTTGCTTTAATTAAATGATCCTATAGCTGAACTCAGAAGTGGGAAGTTTGATACTGACCAATCAACGGCTGAACTATTGGTGTAACTTTTATTAGTGCTGAATGATGCTGCTTCAAGTATGAGAGAACACACCCTCCAAGTAAGGCACCATGTCAGTCATGTGATTCCAGCTGCTTGTGACCTTTCCTTCTCAAGCATGGCAGAATTTAGACCCACCTTATCAGTCTCATGTTATGATACCATTGTTATTACTGAAAGTATTACAACTGGTTTGTGGGCATAGGGAGAGCAGATCTTAGCTGCTTGAGATACTTTTGCAAATGCACTTAAGCCTTAACCAGGGATAAGATGAATGTTCTCACAGTGCTTGTCCTTACCCTCCTATCTAACTTGAGACATCTGATTCACCTTACCTCAATTAAGGAGATTGATCTCCCTAACAATCCACACAGTAAGAGATTAAACAGTTCAGAGGAAATTAGGATAACTGCTGCTAACTCTGGTGACTTAGGCCAGTGTGTAACATTAAAGGGAACAAACCCAAGTCTTGTTTCTTGTTTCTAAGGCTGTTGGCCTTCAAAGCCGACCAAGTGCTATACCTCAACAAAGGGTGGCTTTGTGGAGACCTAGCAGTTTAGAAGGGGCTGACTGGAAGGTGCTCTTACCTTAAATTAAACCTCAACCTGTGCATTAAAAAGTTATTTACTTTTTATTTTTCCTATATAATCTTTGGATTTTTGCCAGCAACGCTAGAGTCCCTGCCTCTCAGTCTTCAGGAAGCATTAGAAAAATAAAGCCAAAGTGTGGGCATATGGGCCCTATGGAAACAAAGATGTTTCTACCTGAGCTTAATGCAGGGTGATACCAACTCACGACTTCAGCCTTCTTCAGCTGTCTGAATCATAGAATGGTTTGGGTTGGAAGGTACCTTTAAAAGTCATCTAGTCCAATCCCCCCTGCAGTGAGCAGAGACATCTGAAGACCAGGTTTTGCCATGTGCCAAGTCTATAAATCTTTATGCTCTGAAATACTTTTTTTTTTTTTCTTGTTTCCTTATTCTTGAGTCTCTTGGAATAGAAGAGGCACACAGATGAGTGACAAAGACTACCAAAGATATGAAACTGTTTAGATCGTAAGAACACAATAGAATACAGCTAAGGAGACATATGAGACGTGTAAAGTTGCAAGTGGCACAGAAAAAGTGAACCTGGAATGACTTGTCTTTTCTAATGCAAGACCTAGAGGGCATTGAACACAACTACCAAGTAGAAGATTGAAAACAAAAGTACTTAGAAGAAAATAAAGTGCTTAAAGTATAGCTAAGTTGAGAAACTATGTCTGGATATTAAGGATGCTATAAATTTAGATTATTTCCAAAAGATTGCATTTTTTTTTTCCATGAAAAAGAGTCTGGTAACAGTTACTAAATATCAAGATGTCACCTCTGGTTCAGAAAGCCCCTGAGCCACACTGCCAGAAGCTGTTTGCAATTGCCAAAGAAGATGCATTATATGATTGCTTTACTCTGACATTATTCCTTAGGCATCTGTTGTGAACTGCCATTTAAGGCAAGATAATGAGCTAAAAAATGCCCTTGAAAATACTTTATATAGCTATTCTCATTAATTATCTTTTTCCCAAAAGCTTATGTAATATTCCACATTATTTTGATTTATGCTGGTTTTATATTATCTATCTAGTAAGACCTTTTTGAGCTCCTTTCCTGTTCTAAACCCAAATCTCTGTGATGTGTTTGAATCTTACCATGAATAGCGAAATCTAGTCCAAGCAAATTCTGTCCTGCCCAGTGTTCAAGATCTCCTACAGGAGTTCTTAGCAGATTAGTGCTGAGAGCCTGAGAGAATTATAGCTCTCAGATGACTTCTCAAGTGAGGCATACAGGCATCAGCCACTAAGATTAGTGGTTCTCAAGGTTCCCATAACTCCTTGGCTAATTAAGGTGCTGCCACATGACATTTGAGGGTGTACATGCAAACTAACTGGACCTGATGTACCGTAGTGAATGATGAACTCTGTAACCCACCAGAAAAAAAGAACTGCTGAAAGCCCCACTAGCACTTCAGCATTTGCTAAGCCACAATGCCAGGAAACCTCATGTGTTGTGGCTGCCTATGAACCTTGCATAGACAGCCACGACCTAGCAGAATCAGCTCTTTCCCGGTTATTAGGCTGATTCTCTGAATTATTTGCAGGGGAAACGTCCTCACCTTTGTAGCTGCAGGGGTCAACAGTATTTAGTTGCACATGGCAAGTCAGAGCTGAAGGTGCTCACACCACAAACCTAAGAACAGAAAGGTGAATATTTTTTGTAATTTTTTTTCTTTTTTATGATTGTTGTTCTCGAGGCGTTCTCTGGAGATGTGTAACTGAATCAAGCAGAATAGGCTGTCACAGAAGGTAGCCAAATTTGTGCAGTTTATCTGCAGCTGTACTGTAAAAAAAAAAATGCCCTCCCACGGAGCCTGTTTTGTGAGAATGTAATTCCTTGTCAGCTGCTTCCCAAGATGATACTTTTGCCAGAAATTCAACCTGTCTGTAGAACACCTTAGGACATCAGTAGAAAGAATCTGAGCATTTTATTATTGCTGCATTGATTAAAGAGTCAAAACAGTGCAGTAACAGTTATCCATGATGCTGAGTCTTCAAAGATAACACTAAACCATTTGGTTCTAACCTATGAGCTAATGCAAATATCTTAATATCTGGCACTATTAATCTATTAAAATTAGATAAGATCTCCTCTCAGTCTTCTCTTCTTCAGGCTAAACAGACCCAGGTCTCTCAGCCTTTCTGTGGAAGGGGGATGCTCCAATGCCCTAATCATCTTCATAGCCCTCTGCTTGATTTCTCTCCAGTAGTTCCCTATCTGTCTCACTAGGGAGCCCAGAACAGGACACAATACTCCAGATGCAGCCTCACTAGGACAGAGTAGAGGGGGAGGAGAACCTCCCTTGACTTGCTGGTCACTCTTCATAATGCACCCCAGGATACCATCAGCCCTCTTGGCTTTACACCTCCTTGCAGCTACTATACCCAAAAGACAAAGCCCTCATCTCTAGCAGCCTAATGCCTGAATGAGCAAATTGACTGTAACATAGATAAAAACCAGTTTTGAAACAAGAAACCACACTCTTACCCTTCAATGAAGTCTCTGTGTGTCCAGCTTGGTGAATGCTGATGCAGCAGTGGAACAAAAAAACCCCAAACATATAAAAAGCTTGTACTGGTTCCAAGGTGTGTTACCTGCCTACTCAGTAGATACACAGAGGTAAGTAACATTACATACCTCCTGAACCACATACATGAACATAATTCCTGTGAAATAAAACAGAAAATCTGCCAAGCAATTTGTTTTCAGTGAGCACAAATACATGACACAGTTTATCAGGATTTTTAATATGAATAAAATGAGGCACTCCCATGTTTTGGGAGAAACTGAGTTCTCAGCATGTATGTCACCACCCAACCAGCCCCGAGGTTTATATCAGCTCTCAGAGACTAGAGGCCTGTCTGAAAGTGACAGCAAAGGAAGAAATGAATCCACAGAAGCAGAGAATATAAAATAATTTTTCCACCTTTGAGCGAGTGGTAGTAGTGACAACTGCTTTATACTGTGCATACTCCATAAGAACCGTTCTCATAGAAATGTTACTACCCTAAACAAATACAAAAGCAACTTACCAGAACACCAGTTTAGAATACTAGAAATCTACAGAGGAATAACCAGCAAGTCTCATTATACTCTGTGTAAATAATCCAGGTTGTTTTGTGAACTTGCGCTATCGGCATTTGTAACACTCAAAGGGTTTGTATTTTGCCCCATAACACAAGGGAAAGGCTGGGTACTCAGTCACTGTAACGCTGCCAGGAGCAGCACACAGCAGCACTAACCAGTACAGTACTGGGCTGTCACAAGCCCCTGGGATGGCCAAATGACTTTCACAGGTAAGGCAGCAGCATGTTCTCCAGCTGACAGCACAGTGGGCACAGCAGAGGGTGAGGGCAGGAGGATGGCTAATGCCACCACTGCCTTCCGGGTGTGACACTAACACAATGCAGAGGACAAAACTAACCCAGAGCAGTAGTTTTCAGCTGGGTTAGCAACTCACGCTGGTTAAGCAATGGCTGAGTAAGCAGCAGAACTGACACAGGGAAAGAAATAGGACTTTGGGCACAGGGTGAGGACTGCACCCTTCTCCACGTCACACCAATACTTTGGCTCTGCTGTGGGTCTGAGCCAGATTCTGGCTCCCGGCCCACATCCTGGCCCCAGGCAGAGGCAAAGAATCCTCCAGATAAGAGAAATTGCTTTCCTCATTTTAAAGGAAAAAGGAATCCTAGAACTTCTAAGGGCTACCTTATAATGAAAATAAAGGGAAATTATAAATAGGTTTTGTTTTGGTTGGGTTTTGTTGGGTCTTGGTGTGTGTGTGTTTTGGGGGTGGGTTTTTTTGTTTGCTTTACAATAGCCAGAATTTTCAGTGCTTCTTTCCTGTTCCCACTTACACTGCTCTTCCATTTGCTGAACCTTGCAGATCTCTCTACCTTCCTTCACCCCGCTTCCCATCCAAGCCTCTTCCACTCCCCTTGCCCTCTGATTGCTTGCTCAGACCTTATTCTTCCTACGACTTGCCATGGTCACTCCTACCACGCGCTTGTGTACTAAGTCTGCTTGGGATAAGGTCAATTTACTTCGCAGCAGCCTCTATGGTACCACGTTTCAGATTTGTGACCAAAACAGTGGTGGTAACACACTCATGTTTTAGCTATTGCTGAACAGTGCTTGCATAGCACCAAGACCTTCTCTCTTTCTCACTCTGCCCAATCCTATGAGTAGGCGAGGGATGGGCAAGAGGCTGGGAGAGGACACAGCCATGACAGCTGACTCCAACTGACCAAAGAGATATTGCATACCACATGTCATGCTCAGCAATAAAAATGTTGAGAGTTTTTCCAAAGTAGTCATTGCTCAAAGTAGCTCACTGGTAGGAAGGGGCAAGTGGCTGCTTTTGCCTTTCTTGGTTCCTCCTCTCTTTTTGTCTGCTTTCCCTCCTTCACTTATTAAATTGCCATTATCTTGACTCATGAGTTTTTCTTGCTTTAGCCCTCCTGATTCTCTACTCCATCCTGCTGAGGAGCGAGCGAGTAACAAGGTTGGGCTCCACACCTTGTTTCCAGATCTCTACCCACCTCAGACTCTCCTGTGAGCCAGGGCGATCTGGTTCACAACAATGCACCTGAAATCCTGGTGTCTTGGCCTTTCAGTTAAGGATGGAATTTATACAATCCAAAATTTTGCAGGTCAGGCCTGTTTCTTCAAGGTCCAAACCAGAAGCTCTGAGCCCAGTGCAGTGCACACCTCCACAAGGATACTGATTGTGCAGTTCTGGCAAACTTTCTTAAGCTTCAAAACTTTTGATAAAAGAAAGCAATTCTGAGGAGATGCCTCTAAATAAACTCCATGATAGAAGTATCCATTGGGCTGTATTTCCAAGCTAAAAAGGGTATTCCTCTCTGAATGCAAACGTGGGCACTTAACTTTTGTGGCATTTTCTTGAGGTGGGTGCTTTCTTTTTGCCAAAGCACTGCTTTAGGTTAGTTCTAGGTAAGTCTATTCATTTCATACTAAACAAAAAGCAACAAAAATGTCCCATCTCCAGCAAGTCTGTCTGTTCATACACCAGAATAAAGGCAAGTGTATAGTGTCACCAGGTCACAAGGCAGTAGCAAGAGAGAAAGTCTTCACAAAGTTGCTGGCATTTTAGCTAGCATAACACCTCCAAAGTACTGTGGTGCAGTGACTAATACATTGATCAACCTGCACTCACACCTTTCTCATACTTAGTTACGTTGTGCTCCATTAATAGCAAGGGGAAATTTCTGATGTAACCGTCTAGATACACACAACAATTAGCAAACTTCACCTACTCACAGCTCTCATCATCACGGCAGATTAATTAGAGGGTTTTCACTTCTGCTAAGCAAACCACACAGTGTCATGCTGCTGCTACCCATCTAGCACAAACCTGAATTCACCTCCGTCATTACTATCATACTGAGAGGAATGCAGCCTTGCAACCCAAGGACTCTAGCTTTGCATAGTCCTTCTACCTCACAAGCCTCAGCCCCCAGAAATTACCTCTGAAGAGCATTATAACTTAAATTATTAAAAATTATTCAGTCACAGTTATTCTGATCATTGATTTAACCCATCTCACTATAAAAGACTGTGGAAGTGCAAGACATTCTCTAGGAAGCAAAGGAGTCTAATGAGCCAGGGATCAGTCTTATGTGATGTTCTAGAGCAAGGAAACTTCATCTGTTCTGCAGAAGTCAAAGTCCACTATACAGAGAACTCACCATGCAGAGGGAGGGGTTACTGGAGGACCATGGTTTCCAAGCTGACTTTAGCTGTGAGAGCCCTTGCATGGGGCAATGGTAGCAAGAGAGTCCGTGGCATCATACTTGCATGTTCTGTAGTTACAGCATGACATGCTCTGCATATACAAACTTAGGATACCCTAATCACCTAACTGCAGCTTCAGAAGTTTTATATAGCAGAATATTACCTAGATGCAGCTAGTTATCCTGTCAAGCACATAACCAACGAGGCCCTTCTCCAGGTCACACATTAAGAGCAGGCTTCAGTGTGAGAACTACTGTAAAAATCTTGTGCCCCCTGCCCTGGACCATTGATTGCTCAGGGCAATTAAGCAAACACCTTCACAGGGCGTGGGTACGTGTGGCCATCCCACTTTCCCTCCCCTCCTGCTTTTGCCCTCCTTTTTGCAGTCTCAGGGTGCTGCTCTTCTGGTATGCTCTCCAGGCTAAGCCAACACCAGCCATCAACTTTGTGGGGGCTTTTTAACAACTAATGCAATGAGCTAAATCCAGTGACTGCCTCAGCCAACACATGGCAGCATGAGGAGAACTGGGAATCCCCACTTTTGAGAATGGTGTACTATTAGGGAGGATTGCTGAATCCTGTAGGATAATTCTTTCTGTTCTCTGGCCTTTGCTTAGGGACAGAGCTGACCTGCATTTAAGCCTACCCTGAACTGCTAGAAAAAAAAGAAAAGATAGTTCAAATACTCTAGCCACTTACTCCAACCTCCAGGTAGCACTTCCTATGCCATGCTAGCACAATATTTATACAGCTGTATGATCAACAGGAATGAGAAAATAATCTGAAGCAGCACATCTTCAGGATAGATAATGTCATGTGCTCTTCTCTTCCCTGTCCCATTTCCAGATGATCAGCGACACAGGGCAGGGCTTGGTGCAGTGCTTTGAATTTGGGTGGAGAAGAGAGGAGGCTGGGAAGGCAGGGATTCGGGAGAGGAAGGCTGACAGAGCATAAGGATCTACTAATAGCATCCTGGTGTTTACAAGCAGTGTCTGCAAGGCTAGAAACTTGCATGCCAAGTCAAACTGCTACTGATTGACTTGATGCACTTGAGCAAATCAGTCTGCCTTTCAGGGTCTTGATTTTCTCATACAGAAGTGAGAGGTTACGTTCACTGTGATATACTCAGCATAAGAGCATTTACATATAGGCAACAACCCAAAAAATAGCAGTGATGCAAGCATACAAACAATAAGACGGTATGAAATCTTGCCAATTTAGTTCAGTGAACAACAGTACAAATTTTCTATTCCTGATCTCCTACCCTAATCAACCACTGCAGAATCAAAGTTCTATAGAGATAAAAAGACAGAGCTAGTTATTTTTTCTCATAAAAGGTGGATATTATAATACCTGCAGCCACAGTTACCCTCTCTGTTTGCCAAATTACCATTGCCTCTCCCTTTCAATTGTATGTTATTTGGAACCTGCAATCTTGTTTCCTGGATAAGTCTATAGCACCTAGACCCAGATATTCACAGTAGAAGCAGAACATCAATTTATGTAACGCAAGGTAACAAAAGTACCTTCACACAGCCACAAAGTTCCAAGAGGACACTCAAGTAGTCATGCGTTACAAACAGTTATTTAGAACTATCTGCAAAAGAACTGCAGGTGAGATGAAGAAATTGCATGTAAGGCTGAACATGGGCATGCAGACTCCTAACTTCTCCACTGGTCCTCCTCAGACACCAGGTCCCAATGCTCTCTTACAGTCTTGGCTGCAGACCAGGATCTCACAACCTCAGTTCAGCAAACAAAGATGAAGGCTTCTGGAATGGTACAGGAGGAAACTCCTGTTGTTCTGAACACTCAGTAGCAGAACCATCTGCTTAAAGCCTTCAAGAAAAGCAAGAGGAGACTGCTCTTTTTTCAAAGGGGGATGTAGTAGGTCCTGTTTCAGGCACATCTGGGAAACTCCCAAAGCAACCAAAAAAAGACAACTAGAAACCCCTTTAGGCCCCAGGAAGGATAAGAAACATTCAGCAAGCCAGGCTGCTTGACCCATCTAGCAACAGTAGCTCCTTCTGATGGCAATGAGGAGGTTCGTATCTTCAGTTTCAGAAACGAGTGAGTTTTGGTTGTACTTCAAGTTCGCAGCCCTATGCAAGGGCTGTGCCCACGAGGGGTACACTCCTCAGGCACACAGATGGAATGAGGATTAAGAAGGGTTTATGTTTAGTATCTCACCAGAAGTTAATAGCAATAATTCACTTCGACGGGAAAAAAAAAAAAAAAATACTGAAAACCAAACCATTGAGAACTTTGATGATTTTGTTTGTTTGTTCGTTTTCCTCGAACCGGAAATCACACAGAATACAAAATAAGCCCCTTTTTCACAGACAGGGGGATGCCAAGAACATTTTTAGAATAAAAGCTAGTCTCCTAAACTCCTTACCACCTCAGGAACCGGTGGCAAACAGGCTGTGGGAGGAGGGTCCCCTCAAGCAGAGGTGCTTCCTGTGCAGTTCAGGGTACCTCGCACGGCGTTCGCTCACCGCACCAGCGTGACTTAAAAATCACATCATTCTATCTATCAATCACTCTAACCCCCCGGCTGAGGGAAGTTCGAGACAAACACGGCCCAAGCGCGACCCCTGCAAAGAACGGGACGGACCGGGAGATCCCGACCATACTGATCGGCGACGCGCTGAAATTCTCGTGTTAAATGGAGGGGGGGGAGGGTGTGTGCAGGCCGTTCAGAAGGGCGGGAAACAAGCGGCCCGGGGCACGCAGCCCTCTGAAGGACAACGCAGAGATCCGCGGGCGCGGAGAGGGCAGCTCCCCAAGCCGGAGACCACCGCAGCTGCCAAACCCGAACCGCGACTGCGAAGCCGCTGCTCCGGCT
>WTSP01015495.1:0-64968 GCA_025331215.1 Actenoides lindsayi | reverse complement strand
CGCCCCGCCCCTCCCCCGCGTGCGCCGCCGGCCCGGGGTCCGGAGCCGCCTGAGCGCGCAGGGGAGGGGCCGGGAGCGGGGCCCGCGGGGACCCGTTAGCGCCGGGGAGGGCTCGCTCAGTGCCCGCGGCCTCCCCCGGCAGAGCGGGAGCGCTGGCCGCCGCCGGGGCGGACGGGGAGGGAAGGGAAAGGGAGGGGGGGTGCCGGGGCCTCCCTCGCGATTTGTTTCTTTCCCCGCCCCCTCCCAACCTCACCCCCTTCCCGGACCTCGAGAGGTGAGAAGGGCGGCGGGGGCTCGGCAGCGAGAGGAGGGGGCCTGGGGCTGCCGGGAGGGGGAGGAGAAAGCGAGGAGGAGGGCGAGGGCTAGCGAGGGGCGGGCTGGCGGGCGGGCTCCCGCCCTTCCTCCCCTTCCTCTCGCCTGTCCGCCGGCTACGGAGCGCGACTGTCGTCTGCCGCCTCGGGGAGCGTTCCCCGGCGGGCGGGGGAGGGGCAGCGGTCCCGGTGCTGCGCGCGGGCTGGGGCGGAGCCCGCGGCGCTCTCCCGGGGCAGGCGGCGGCACCCGGGCGGGGAGGCGGTGGCGGCGGCGGCCTGATGTGGGGCGGGGCAGGGGGGTGGCTGCTGCTGCTGCGTGGGGCCGGGCGCCGGCGCGCATGGAGACGCGGAGGTCGGCGTCCCGCCGGCCGGGGTGGCCCCTGCGGCCGGTTGGCCGAGTTCAGACCGTTGAGAGCGAAGACCCGGTAAAAGTGCACTTAACACACTAGACCTTCAGGTATTTGCCCATTTGTTTGTCTCTTTAACCTTCACGGTCATGGTGGGAAATAGTGAACAACTAATGGATTTAATTTCTTGAGGCTGGTGGAACAGAGTAGAGCGGCGAGTGCCAGGTCGCCAAAATGGGGAGCGAGTAGGAAAAAAAAAGAAGTGTTGAACACCAAACAACTGCTGTTTATATATATTACTGGCTCATGCCTTTCCTTAAAGCCTTTTTGTGGCTTTGGGCTTTGACCTAGCACTCGTTTAGCTGCGTGAACAATGCTGCAGTTTGGCAGTCCAGCTGAAGTCAAGCCATCTATGGCTCCTTACCAGGGTGTCTGAGCAGTAATGTCAGGTTTTATCCCGTCATGTCAGCAGGAAAAGGGGAAGGCTCGGAGTTGTTTCTTGCTTTTGCTTAGAAGTTAGGAAATTACATAAGCTGAACTCCAAATACAGATTTATTTTCAAGTGAAAATATTACTGAAGTCTTCTTACTAGCATAAAGAGGAATAAAAATTTGCGCTCGTGTGGTGTAGCTTTTGTATCTAGACAGACTATGTGGGGATGGGTCCTTTTTAAAAACAGCTCACAAGTTGGGTTTTTTTGTGAGCAGTTCACTAATTTGGCCAGATGCAATCTCTGATCGTTGCTCCCAAAGGTACATTTGCATGAGAATTTGCAGAGGCATCTGTGAAGGAGTGTTAAAAAAAAATATATTAAAAAATGGTGCCTTGTTCTTGAACTCCATGGGTGCATTCCTGAGAGGGAAGATTGTGTTCCCATGTTATGTTTTTCCTGTTTTCCACTTCCTGAACAATGCTAAGGAGCATAAAGCAGGAGAGAACCAAAATAATAGTAACACAGAATTGTCATGGTTGGGAAAGGCCTCTAAGATCACCATGTCCAACCATCAACAAAAAAAACCCCAAAACCCAAACCAAACCCACAAAAAAGCCACCTCACCATCCTGAGCATGTTCTGAAGTGCCTCATTTACATGTTTTTTGAATACCTCCAGGCGTGGTGACTCTACCACTTCCCTGGGCAGTCTGATCCAGTGCCCGACCACTTTTTCGGTAAAGAAAGTCTTCCTCATATCGAATCTAAACCTTCCCTGGTGCAACTTGAGGCCACCTGGGCACACTGCTGACTCATTCAGCTGGGTGTCAGCCAGGACCCCCAGGTCTTTTTGTGCCAGGCATCTTTCCAGCCCCTGCTCCCCAAGCCTGCAGCACTGCCTGGGGTTGTTGTGACCGAAGTACAGGACCTGGCACTTGGCTTTGTTAAACCTCATCCCATTGGCCTCAACCCATCGATTCGACCTGTCCAGATCCTTTCCTACCCTCAAGCAGATTGATGCTCACCCCTAATTTGGTGTCCTCAGCAAACAACCCTAATTTGAGTCAGACAGTGTTTTCCTCTGCCACGTCAGCTTCATTGAACCATCTCTCAAGTGTGTTCTCTGGATGGGCAGGTCCGTTACGAAAGGCACCGTGTTTACTCAATGGCAGTAGATTTTAACACCTTGTATTTCACAGAAGTGCAGTGGCTGCAAATTGAAAATAGAAAAGAATTTGAGTGAAGATGGAAAAATCTTCCAGAAGTCAGTAATTGCAAACTGTCACTAACAATGACAGGTAATACTGATGAACTTGTTCCAACTCTCTGGATTTATGTATCACCAGTGCTTTTAAAAAGATTTTTCTTGTGTTGATGTCTTGGGGTTTTTTGTTGATGTAATTCAGTGTTTCATGATGTGGTAAAAGAGATTACCTCAGCAGACATTACATGACCCAATCATGAAAGCTTCTATAGCTCTTAAGATGTAATCTTACGTTTCCCTTACAAAGCTCTTAAAGTTGAGAAGTTTGCCTCCTCCCCTATCAATTAAATTGCCTTTTATTATAACAGTCTTACTAAGAAGAAGAATGCATTAATTACAAACCTAACTATCCTTCATTTGCTTTTTTTTCATAGGAACAAAATCTTTAATTCAAAATGACCATCAAAGCAGCTGCTGACCATAAATACATACATTAATTTGCTTTATGGCCTTAGAACTCAGTCATATAGGGAAGATGAGGTTACGTGCTCTAGAAGCAAGACTGAGGTGATGCTGCTATTCAGACAGCTGGAAGGTTCGTGCAGCTAGTATAAAGATCAGACCATGAGAGGTGAAGTATTAGGTATCACATTATGCATTCAGGTGTCTGGTGGAGCTATGTTTTTGTTCCCTTCAGAGTGTATGTAGTTAATTTGATGCCAGGCCAAAAGGAGACACCAGCAGGCTAGGATCTTTGAGTAGAGATCTTTCTTTGGCTGGAAAAGTTTTAGTGACCCATAAATAGGAAAGGGTTGAGAACTGTTCTAACCATAACTCTGAATTTTTATAGAACTGCTTCATTTATTGAAGCGTGTTTAGCGGTGGTACTTTGCTTTATTCACTGATACAATCAATGTTACTCTTTAGCAACACTGTCCAGTTTAAGTGCTTCACTGACAGACCAGTTCCTCACTGCTCTGCTCTTCGTGGAACTCTGGCTAGCCAAAGAGAGGGGTGAAAAAGCATTCACGTTATTTTTTTTTCAAAAGAAGATACTGTCTTTCAACCAAATGTTTCTTGAGGGTTTATGTATTCACATTTCTTATTGATTTCCCCTCTTTCTTTGGAGTCTTTGTTGATATTTGTGTAATGGAGTTGTGGGAGGAACTAAAGTGATGGTTGTGCAGATAAAATGCACGCTTTTATCACCCCCCTCTTGGAAGGTTTAGGAATCATGGGGCAAATGGAAGGAATTTCTGTCTGAATAGCGTAGGCAATCTGTTTTCAGGGCTTTAGGCTGGTTCTTACTTGTTTGCACTGTTATTTTTCTGCCTCTAGATATTTTCTGCTACCTCATATTGTTGGGAAGAGGAAGACAAATGGAACTACATGATTCATTGAACACCTAGAGATCATTCTGGTGTTATAGGTAAGTATTGTATTTACTCAATTGTCATAGTAAGTTATGCTACAAGGAATGTGATTTTAGCCCATGTAGGTACTGGATCTTTCTTGTATTTGAAATTTCATCTTGTGAGGCTTCCTTCTGGTAAAGATACACAAGTAGGAATTGACTTTACTTCTGTAGACTTCATATCCTAGTGTTTGGAACATTTTTATATCATTTCATTATTTCTGCTTTTTATCAAAGCATGCTTTATAGAAGACTGTCAGTATTACTATGAAGTTCAATTTTAATCTTTTCAAAATGCATGAGAAACCTCTAACTTTCAATCTTTTAATCTTTATAAGAAAAATAGGAAAAGTTGATACTAAATCTGTAAGAGAAAATACTGCTTTAGAGAAATGCTTATGAATAGAGGCCCACCAACTGCACAGTCAAATCTCATTACTCCAATAATACTGATTGGCTTTCACTTTCTTTCCTTTTTTTTTCAGCAGGAAAGTAGTAAGACTGTTCTCAGCTGAAGTAATTTTCAAAGGGGGAATGGCTTTGACATTTACACGAAGCAAAGGAATAAAAGAATGTTGAAAACATGAATACATGCAAGACTCTAGCTTTATCTGAACTCTCTGTAAAGTAAAATACTTCTGAAAAATAGTGATGAGAATGAGAAATGCAGTTCAGTTAATTTAGGAATACTGGGGTTTACTAAAATGAAAAAGAAAAAAAAGCTTTCTTGACTGTGAGGTTTCTCTGAGAACACTGATAAAGAAACTTGCTTCTTTATTGTCCAGAATTCATGTCATGATACTAATACAAAAGAGACATGGTCTTCCTCACTGTTCACATGATCTGTCACATCACTGGCAATTTTCTATGTACATTTTTAACAGTAGATGCTTTAATTTGTTCTGCTGTGTATTTTTCTACCTCTCTTAATACAACTTTTTGGCATAGTATTTTATATTATCAATTCTATTCTTGAGGGCTGTAACCTTTGACTGGCTTTCCAGGAGCAAGACATCTAGAGGAATGTTGCAGTTCTACATACTGGAATAACAGGAAGTCTGTTTCAAAGAAATTTAGCCCAGCGTGATAGCTGAGCACCAGCTGCAGTGTTCTTTGTGGCTATCTGCTGAGACAGTTCTAGCCTAGAAGCAGACAATTCTTAAGACGTTATTTTCATGAGGTTGATGACAAAATACTTGAGAATGCTGGGTTTATTTATTACAAACTCTTGGTTTTCTTTGGGCATTTTCTCTGCATGGCCATCACACTCATGACTTGAGAATCAGGAGTTTGGGAAGTTTAGAGTTTGAGTCCATTGCCATTCTCTCATTTCTTTGTGTTGCTCCTTATTAAACTGTTGGGAGACATTCCAGTGTTCTATAGCTTAGGTATAAATTTCTTTCATATTTCATATATTCACTTCTCGCCATCATTGGTGCACCAAAATTAGCTAATGTAAGTTTAGTCAGTATAGTGAGTATATGGGCTAAATTAAATTCATCCTTATCAGCTTCTTTTACTTTAACATAAATCAAAATAGCACTTCAGTATTCTTACTTTTCTCACCCCAAAGAAAAAGGTGCTTGTAAGACACCTGAGGAACTTGCTCCAAGTTCATGGTTGTCAATGTGGTACAGCCTTTGGTGAGTAGCTGACAGTCAAACCACTGGCATTAGCTATGGTAGTCATCAGTACCAACAACAGGAGAGTATTTGGTGTTATATTAGTCTGCTGTGCATTTTCCTTCAATGCAGGCATATATAACACCAAAACAAGAGTGTTTTTCTCACTCTGCATTGCTCTCATCAACACCAAATATTTTAGTATTGCATAGCAGGATGATGCTTTTTGTACCTGATACTGCAAACTTAGTGCCTAGATGGACATTAGAAGGCACCTGCTTAAGCTGGGTGTTTTCCTCTGTCTTTACTCAGATCTGATAAATTAAAAGCACAGGGTTCTAAAGAACATGATAATGAAACTCAAACGAGGGTCAGTTTGTCTCCCTTCAGGTGCATTGAGATTCAGCTCTGACTGCAAAGCTGTTGACACTGTTTAGTGTTTTTAGAAGCCTTTGCCAGATAACCTGTTAAGCCAAGAGCAATGATAATCAGAAAATTATTATTGAGTCTCATATTTATGGCATCAATCAATCTGGGAAACCAGTTCTTCTTACCTGCCATATTTTCTGGGAAATAAAAGGCTTTTTAAAATTGCTGGTTATAAAGGACTGGCTTCCAGTCAGACTTCCCCCCCCCTTTTTTTTTTAACCCCTTTTTCCATTTCTTTCCTTCCTTAGTCATTCTATATCCTTGTTGGTATCTTCCACCAGAGATGACATCAACACTTTTCTGAGCTTTAAAAATTATTAGAATTTGTAATGTTCCCCAGAAATTACATGGAGAACAGACTTTTTGTTTTCACTATTTTGCAGTAGTTCAAAATGTGGTAGCTCCACTTACCAAAATAGCTGACCTCATCTAGACTGTCAGAATTTTTAGACTTGGCCTGTACCTTTCTCTCTAGTGGTCATGGAAGTTAAAAAGAATTTGAAACAAATCCCAGAATGTACTCCAAAGAGAAGGAACTGAGAAGGTGGATCATTATAGGAGAAATCCTTATACCCATCTTACCACAAGGTAGAATGACTAATTATCAAGCAGGACTGCTTATTGATAGTTATGTCTTATGGATTATGCTGGCATTTTTCCACAATTTCTGTAAAGTTGAGAGAAGAATTGATTTAAATCTGTTCAGTGGAATACGTTTCTGATTAATTACCTTTTCTGGCAATTCTAAGTGCAACTGATGTTCATAATCCTGATGTCTTCCATAACAACAAAACATACTTTGAAGAAGAATTTTTGATTAGTAACTTGGATTCTTCCAAGGGGATTCATCAGATTTTCAGAATTAATTGAAAACTGTAAAACTGTAGAAGGTGTTTTTGTAAAGCACTGAAATTTCAGGTAGAGCACAGTCTTAATCTCTTTGAAAATGTGTCTGGATAGACTTGTCCCACAGCCTCAGCTGATACTTTTGTCCAAATAGTCAATATATGTTGTATTGACTCTGCTGAAAAGAATTTAACTTCATTAAAACTTAGTTAGAACTTAACCAGCTTGCTTAATTTGGCAATGTTTTCTAATGCAAGAAATTGCCACTGAAATCAACATTCTGCTTTCATTTTGTGAAAACTCCTATGGCCCCGGATTATGCATTCAGTGGTGGGGGGTGGGTTCTTGAAAGAGAATTTCGATATTGTTGTAGACATCTTTTTAGATCCAGAAGATAAGTGCTTTTCCACTTAAGGGATAAATACTTCCTTAACTTTGAGAAATGTCACCTCTTACAGTTTCGAAAAGCCACTGCTTGCCCAATTGTTTTGCATAATTACAGCACTTTAAGCCTTTGAAAAACATCTTGAAAATGTAAGGTGTTTCTCATGCCTATACTTACAGGTTTTTTAATGGGGAAGAGGAGGAGCAGAGTATGTCTTACCTAGAAGAAATGAAAGCCTAAGTAACAAGAGTGCTGTGGGTAACTTCATATTTTCAGACCTGTTTCTGGTAGTCTCTCCTTGATTATTTCCTGTGGGTTTCAATTGAAGACTTTTTGTTCAACTAGATAGGCTTTGTGTCTCCAACAATAAAGCAATTCTCACCTTGGCTAAGCATTACACCACTGGCCTTGGAAATGATGAAATTAAATGAAAAATTAATTTATCTTGTGAAACACTGGTTATTATGAGGTCAGTGCCATGATTATTTCTTTCGTTGCTCTTTGTTTTGTGATTATAGTATTGTGTGTTTGGTTAAAAAGAAATCCCTCCTCTCCAAACTCAGTTCTGATTAGAACTTAAACCTGTAAGAAGAGAGGCTCTGCAGGAAACCCTTTCTTTACTAAGTAGTATCTGATGTACAGCTTTTTCTGAAATACCGTATTAATAGCAGTTACCCAAGAAGGAAAAGAAAAAAGACAATCTTCTGAAAAGCTAAACACAAAACATAAAAAATAGTTCAACTTTGCAGTTGTAAGTTTTCACTTGAGTGAAATGTTTCAATTTCTAAGGTATTTCTGCTGTACATGCTTCCTGATAGTTTCCCTAAAGTTCTCTCATCTTTTTTAATCCATTTAATTAATGGACAGTATATTTTAAAAGCTGCACTTAGATGGAGCAGAATGTGTTTCCTGTTCTTCCTGCCATATTTTACACAGATTTTTCAGAATAAGTGACAGGCTGTGGTAGGATCATCTGTTTATGGTTTTGTAACCCTTTCATGCTCAGTGTTGCTTACTGGTGACCATATTCTCAACAGCAGGAACTGTTTACACTCAACAGTTTTTAATATTGACTTTGAATAGGAAGATCTTGCAGCCTATTGAACTATAAGCAGTTACACTTTCTAAGCACTCCTGGTATTTTTCCTGTCACTTTTGAATCAATTTTCTCTATTCATTGTTCATAAAAGGGAAAGTGCAATGAAGGTAGACAAAGAGAGAAAATTAAAACTGGTGGTCAGGTCTTTATACCATCCTACTGTCAAAAATTTCTTTCAAAGTATGCTAAGCCATTGTGCAATCATAGATGGCTATTGAGAACCAAAAAAAGGAGAGAACTACATTACCTCAGACTTCTTTTATGTTATTTTTTTAATGGTAGTGTTTTTTTCTGATGTGTCTTCCATCTTTTCTGCCTCCCCTCCTTTCCCCAATATTTTATGAAGCTGTAAGAGGAAATACTGATAATATTTTGATGTGGGCTATATGGGCATCATGATGATGACAGAATCAGTCTAGTACAGATTTGAGTTGATTTCTGTGGAAATAGTATAATTTATTATTAACTACAAAATGTGCACACTATTGTTAGACTTGCTGTAGCCTCAATTTCAGAACCAACAGAACTTGTCAAAATCAGGCTAAAGCCTACCTGTAGAACAGATAAAATATTCAGAGCACCTGGCTGTATAATATGGTACATATTCACAGTGTACAATAAAACAAGAATCAAGTCCAGAGAGGTTTACTAACCTGAACTGTAAAGGGTGCAAATAGTGATATGGCTGAATTAGCAAATTAATGAAATGTTTGCAAGTAGTCTGTAAGTGGCGAGGATACATAGGAGAAGCTTACAGAAAGATGAGGTTTTTGTCAGTGGTTTTGGTCATTGGATTATTTGCAAGCAAGTTCTTACTTGTTACCAGAGTAGACGTTTTATTTTGATTTTTGCACAACCAAGCTGTTAGCCTGACAGTTGCCTTCCAGACAGGTAAAGCATACTGCATTCATTATTCATTACATCCATTTGCATTTGTCGCATAGATATTCTAAAATATATACTAATATTCTAAAAAGAAGTACTTTTGAATATTAAGTGATGAGTTGGTCCTTGCCAAAGATGAAATCAAAGTTTAAATCTTGCTCTTTTACATGCAGTAAGAGAAATGGTATTTTGGCTGTAAATGTAATCACAAACTTGTGCATTCAAACTATAATTAAAGCATTAAGAAAGTAGAACATTTAGTGATGCTATCATAACTTGATAAGGCTTGGCAAGACCTTCATTAAAAACACAGCATTTTAAACTTGGAAGTATTTTCCAAGGAAATAAACTCACAGATTAATTACTTTTATAAACATGTGTGCAGATCAAGTGATAAGAGAACTTCACTCTTTAGTACCTCGTCTCACTTCTTGATAGTTTTTTTTTTTTCATTAATAAATACAAATTTAAATTGTACCTTTGTGTTAGAGATTGTTGGATCTTTTGACCAAAGAACAGTTGTACTTAAAACAGATTAACTGATAGTTTCAGTAAATCTTCAACCATAATTCCTTGAAAACTTACAAGCTCAATGAATGAGAAATACTTTTTGTAAATACTGAAAGCTAAATTAGGAACTCCTAGAAGTTTGAGCTAATGGGAAGGATAGATGAGCAAATCTGATGAGATCCACAGGCAGTAACCACAACGTATTAGTTTTGTATTTCCCTTAAGATAGGAGTTGATAGAAGAGAAAGAAAAAAACCACTTGGTAAGCAAGTAATTAAAGTTTTTTCTCAATTATGCCTTCTCCTTCTGACAGTTTAGCCATCTGGGTTTAAGAGGTTTTTCAGCATGCTACTTCAGTAGTGGACCTCATGCCCCTGGAGAGCCCACAGTTTGGATTAGTATCCTGTGTTCCTCCTGGCAGTTTATTTCTATTGCTGTTGTCTACTTCTCACTCTGTGCAGAACAGGAAATGTTTCAGGATTCCTGTAAAAGCAGGGCTGAGGCAGCTAAGATGGAGCTCAGTTTGCCTCTTAGGACAGCTGAACAGTTAACTCTGCAAGTGCTTGAATGATGTAAAGGTTTACTAGGTGGTGTAGATTTCTACTATTGTTGCCTTCTTTGTCAAGGTCATTTCAGTGACAATATCATACACAGTTAGGGAAGGGTAGAAACCCACGGTTGTGTTTGAACAGTCGGATATTGGGATTATTTCTGTTCTACTTTGTGTCTAAATCCTGGGCTTAGGTGATATGTAGCCACTCAAGCTAAGGCAGTCATGCATACTCAAAAGCAAAATATACTCAGCTCGTGAGTCTTTAAGTTCCCCAGACAAGCTGGCTTTATGTCTTCTGGATTATCAGTTCCTCTGTAATAACATCTCTGTCTACTTGCCAATTTCAGTCAAACTTTGACAGTATGGAGCCTTTATTGTGTTTAAATTCCAAAAGGTTTTGAAAATATGGGTAGGTAGGGGAGGCCAATTTAGTAGTACTACTTGACCTGCCAGCTAATGAGACCGTCTGCTGCTGGGTCTGAATATGACAAAGGATTTGCTTGTCCTGCCTGTCTTGGTACTTAGTAGGGAGGGATGCATGTTCCTGTGAGCGAGGGAGACTATGTGAGATGAAGCATGCAAGAGAATTGGAGTTACTGTTAGAAGAGCTTGTAAAATAACTAATAGTGGGAACCTGAGATTACTCTGCATGAAACTGCAGAGACAGAATGAACAATCCAAAAATACTTTTTTTTCTTGTTATATTTAGGAATATATGGTGACTGGATGCATAATTTAATTTGAGATTTAATAGTATCCAAATGCAGAATTAAAGGATATTTTTCCCTATGTACCTCAGATACATATTATCTTAAGCAACATTGACCCAAGGCAGAGGAATTTAGGTTTTAGAGTGAAGGGCATAATTAAATGTACTGTGATTTGTTCGGCATGGTTTTTTCCTAATAATACTTCTTGAGCCAAATCCCTGGTAAAATCAATGGAAACCCTTAATTAACATCTCTAATTTAATCATGTTGCTTTTATGACTTTGTGAAGCTTATGGTAACACGAAAAACTTATCATCAAGAAACAATGCTTGTAATTAAAACAACTAATCCAAGGCATTTTCTGGTGTATATATAAACAAATATATGTGTGATCCAATTTAAACATCTCTGTGACTATGTGATTATGAGTACTGCTCTCTGATGGTGATCTTTCCCTTCAGTGCTTAATTTCCGATTTACAGTTACCTCTGTAAATGTCACTTGTTACAGAGAAATAAGATGAAAGATTTGGGCTTTCTGCTCTGCAAGATAATACTTTCTATCTATCAGCGACTGGTGTGTCTAATTATGAACAGGATTTTCCACAGATTGGTGATGATTCATCCCACAAGTCCATAATCAGAATATGAACACTTAAATGCTCTTTTAAAAATCTTTACTAGAATACATATATTTCCCAAGAAGTTGAGATAATTTCTTTATATGACATTTCTTGTGTAGTCAGTGCTTCATTTGTGTGAACTGTGTAAAGAGCAATCCTCACTGGCAAGATGAATTGGAAAAATGCTCTTCTGTAGCATTGTATTAAAGTAAATCATAGATATTTGGAGTTGTCTTAGAAAATCTTAATACCATGCAGGAGGGAGGAGAACATGTGCACATACAGTATCCTTTTGATAATGTTCTAACAAAATGCATGGAACTGAATTCCTTACCTCCTGTACATCTAGTTACCAAGGTCATCTTCTGTACTTTTGAGGATCATAACCACAAACTGGCAATAGATCAAAAGTTTTTGTTTTCTGTCTCTTCAACCTTGAGCTTCGCAAAATGGTTTATTTCTATCCAGCTGTTACTTTTAAGGCTCTGAGGGTATAAAGGCACTTAATCGATCTGAGTGCACAGATAGGATGAGGATGCTCATTTGACAGCCTATGTTGTTTTCATATTACTTGTATGAAAAATACAGATTGTTATTAATTAAAAGAATTCTTTACCTCTCACAGCAGCCATTCCTGTAAAGTCAGTTTAAGGAAAGAATGTAAGTCCGTGGAATAAGTTGATGATGGTCAACTAGATACTTGATTTCTCTTTTGCCGTCTTAGAAACAGATCAACATTTCACAGAATCGGAGAACGGTTGCGATTGGAAGGGGGCCATGGAGGTCATCTGGTCCAACCCATCCTCCTCAATCAGGGTCTTCAAGAGCAGGTTGCTCAGGACCACGTCCAGTCAGCTTTTGAGTATCTCCAAGGGTGCAGACTCCGCAGCCTCCGCGGGCAACCTGTACTCAGTTATCCTCACCGTGAAAAGTGTTTCTTTAAGTTTAGGTGGAACCTCTAGTGTTTTAGTTGTTGCTTGTTGCCTTTTGTCCTATCACTGGACACCCCTGAAAAGAGTCTGGCTCCGTCTTCTTTGCACCTTCCTTTCAGATATTTGTATATATTGATGAGACCCCCACAAGCCTTCTCTGGGTTAAACAGTCCCATCTCTGTCAGCCTTTCCTCATGAGAGGTGATTCAGCCCCTTCATCATTTCAGTTGCTCTCTGCTGGACTCTCTTCTTTATGTCCTTCTCTTGTACCGAGGAGCCCAGAACTGGACAGAGCACCCCAGGCGTGGCCCCAGTTGGAACAGATGGAATTACCACCAGCCTCGACTTGCTGGCAGCACTCCTGCTGCAGCCCAGGACACCATTAACCTTCTTTGCTGCAAGGCCACATTGGTGGCTTATGTTCAACTCGATGACCACCCAGGTCCTTTTCTGCAAAGCTGCTTTCCAGCTGGGTGGCCCCCAGTATATACTGGCACGTGGAGTTGTTCCTTCCCTGGTGCAGGATTTTGCTGAACTTCATGAAATGCTGAAGGCTGATCTTGCTAGTAAAGACAGGGTCAGAGTCAGTATTTTAGCCTTGTCCATGTTCTGTGTCTCCAGGGCCCTGCCTCATTCAGCCGCAGGCCCACATTTTCCCTGGTCTTCCTTTTGTCACCTGTGTACCTATGGAAGTCCTTGGTGTTGCCCTTGATGTCCCTTGTGAGATTCAACTGCAGGTGGGCATACACTGGTACAAGTCTTTCTATTGCAGAGATTTTTGTAAGAAGTTCTGTTTGACATCTGTGATGTTACGTACAGTTGGGTTCCTAAGATGTCGTAAGTGTGTGTCTTCTAGAGATGTAACATTAATTAAAACTGCATGAAAGTTCTGGTTTTCATATTAATGAGACATTAACGTGGTTCTCATAAACATTGATACTTATAAACACTGATATTCTTACAAGCATTCTGCCTTTTAGTGTGATGGCTGTTGGTTTTATACTTGGATCATTTGTGTTGGCTTTCCGTGAACCCTGCAACACTGCTATCAAGTTGTGGTGATCAGTTGCACACAAGGAGTTCCAGCTGAGGTCACCCCATTTGTTTTATAAATATATAATAAAATATGATACCCTCATATATTATCCCTTGCATGGCTGAAAGTCTCAGTTAGGGGGCAAGGGGATGTTAGCTGAAGTTGCTAATTAAACAAGAGTTCCTCGTTGAAAGAGAGATAATGAGTCTCTTGAGGTGTCTTTTGGTGTTAAATCATTCATTGAGAATGCTCAGGTCTCTGTCTTGAAATACTTGGCTTCAGTAGTTGTGACATTGCATAGCTTGACATTTAAATACAGGGTACATTTTTCACCCACAGACCTCTACGTATTTCTCTTAGAAGTTTGTGTAGTCTGGCATGGAGCATTATCTTGTATTACCTGAGCAACAGCACATCTGCTTCTGCGCTGTTCTTTTCCTGTGTCATAATCTGGTAGTTTTCTATATGGGGCCTAATGGAGAACTGTAAGTACCTGTAACTTTTTACCAAAGAAGCATCCACTCTGCTGTGGACAGTGTTGGTGGTGGTGTTCTTCACTCATTTTTCTGTGGGGTTTGGGGGAAAACTGAGTGCCTTGTGGTGAAATGAAACTCCTGCTGTTTTGGAAAAATGTAAAAATATCTTCTTCAGTTTGGTTGCAGATTTGCCTACAAAGGTAACCTTGGCTGTGTTTGTATTACCTTGAAAAAAGGAAAGAAACTATCTCCATTATTTTGTTTGGATTTGCCGCAATCCTTCAATCTGTGTTACGTAGCATTTTGCAGCTTTATTAGGCAATACCTTCATAAACTGATTCTAAAGAATGGCTGTATTTTGGGCAAGATTTCTTTAAATATCTGCATATAAGTTGTTTTGTTATCACTTTTCCTTAACAGTGAGATTTCTAGAGTTGATTTTTGCTGGAGTATTGCTGTCCCTAGACTGATGCCTTTACCTTGTTTTGTCAGTACCAGTCAGTGTTCCTGGGGTGTGTGAACTGGGAACCTTTTGCTTGTCTTAATAGTTGTGTGGCTACTTGAGCCTTTTGGTACAGAAAACTGGTTTTATGATTTGAGAAACTGGCCTTTCACAGTGTGTTATCCATTTTGTGTTATGAGTTTTAACTGAAAAAACACAACTGAAGGACTTGGAGTGCAAACTTTTTGAGGATGAGTAAGCTTCAGAGGATTTGCTGTGCTGTTTATTCAGAAATGGCTCTGCATTACAGCCTTACTTGTAGATGATGCTGTTCCTGATAATGCTTGGGTATTACTTGGTTAGACAGAAATTAATGCTTTAATGATAAAGAAATGTAATAATGTTTTAATGAAGAAGTGTAAATGTCTTGTGTCACAACTATTGTTTTGTGTGAACCAGTATGATGCTTGAGCTAAAAAAATCTAGGATCTGACAGCGTAGTCTTGTATGACATACGGAAATCTTTCTCCCTCCCACCCCACCCTTACCTGAATAAACTAAACAGCAAACCAGGCTGTTGCTCTGTACAGATCTTTTCATGCCACCCTTAAGCTGAGTGCTCTAAAGTGAGTGTGTCTGAACATATGGCTCGCACCTCTCAAGGGAAATGTGCTATGCTAAGTGGCAGAAAGTTGCGATGTAAGTGGTAGTAATTTATCTGCAGCTCTTTTCTGCCAGTCAGAACAATGAATTTCACTTCACAGAGTCAGTGGCTGTAGGGTGTTTCCCTCCTTATCTCCAGGATGAACTATGCTCTTCCTGCTGTAAGGAGTTTTTCACATAACCATGAACCAAAAGTTTCAGCACTTATAAAAAACTTTGGGGTAAGAAGTTACTGTTTTATAGAATCACAGAGCACAAACAGCTATCTTTCTGAAGTCTTTGTTGAGCTGTTTCTGTAATTTTGAGGCTGGAACAAAGGAATAGGGAAGAAAAAAGAAAGTTAACATTTAACGTAAGTGTAGTTACAAGCAGAATTGCAGTTTGGGGTTTGTCTGGTAGCAGTTTTATTTGAACGGTTATTTTAATGCCTCCAATTAATATTTTAAAGTTTAAAAAGCCTTTTTTAAAAATGTAATAAATTTTGAATGTCTTTTAATGCTGTAAGTATGCATTTGATTAATTGATGAACATCTTACGGTCAGTGAACCTTTCTTATGCTTTAGAAGACAAATCTAGGATCACTAAGACTTGGCAATAATATAATACTTCATCACATCTTAATGAGTCGTTATGTCTAAAATAGATCTTTTTATATTTAATGCTTTTGTTAAGTGCTATTTTTTTTAAGAGAGAAACAACTCTTGCAGTCAAAACAAAGGCTTTAATTATTTTGACATTTTCATTCTTAATTGGCACTTAATAGGATCATTAATATCTTCTAAGGACTAGCTGAGTCTTTATGTGCATAGATCTTCAATTTAAAAGTGGATAATTTTAAATCCATTTGACAGACTAACTACCCTGAAAAAATTATATCTGAGTTGCCGTGAAGTTGAGTGGTGATAGTTTTTTGAAGCCAAAACATAGCAGTGACAGGAAAAATGTTACCCTAAAAAGCGGTGTTGAGATTCAAATCTTAAAAGTGCCTCAAAAAGTATTGCATAAATACATTTGTTTGTTTGAAAATTTAACCAACTTCCTAGTGAAAAAGGAAAAATTATAATGAGTAAAAGCACTTAGACCTGATTATTTAAATAGTAATTTTTCCATATTTCCTAGAGGTGTACTTAATATTTAGAGTATTTTTCCTCAGAATATACAGTAGAAGTATGTTAGGAGTAAATATGTTGTCTAAATTTTAACTGGTTACGCTGGATTGCAGTCTTCCTTTAACATTTGTGTAAATATCAAAGAATGTCAGTGTAGTAAAGTTTTTGGCTAATAATAAAATATTTTTATCTCTGTGGAGATAAACTGTTCTGAAGATCTTGAAAAGAGCAATTTAAAAAGTTATCCTGCTATGTTCTTAATGTTAGTCATTTGCATTCAAATGTTTTCCCTTTGTTCACAAGGCAGAATCTGGGAAGCTGTCCCTCACTGCTAGCTGTGGGAAATTATTACTTTGTGGAGCTGTTCATATGGGACAAGTTATGTCCTTAGGTGGAGTTCAGGTGCTCCACTCTTAGAAATATCAATCTAGTCAGTCAAAATCAGAGTTCTCAAAATTGTCTTCACAGCAAGCTTGCACGACCTCTTTAATGTTAACAGAATCATGTTCCCACAGAGGACACTGTACCTGCATTGAAAATGTTGTTATGCTTGCACTACAGCTGCAACAGTGACCAAGGTTAGAAAAAAATTGGTATATGCATTCTTGGCATTAAATGAAAATTTCTGCCTTAGTAAATTAAAACTTTTGCCTTTGTGAATGGAAAGAATATTTTGGAATCCTTGTCAAGTCCGTGTACGCTGTGCTTGACTAAGATGGTAGCAGTGATCTTACCTTTGTAGAAGTTTCTCCAAAATGTGTTAAAGCATTAGAAAGACATATGATGGGAGGCCACAGAGGTGGAGATTTGGATTTGTGAGCACCATCACCAGACGAGATGTCAAAGATGAGGTTTCATTGGTCCTACTAAGTGGAAGTCCTAACAGTTCATCCTTGTGATACCTCCTCAGAAGTCTGTTAGCTCCCAGCAGGTTGTCCAGAACAAGAACAGACCCTCCATTATTTCCGATCAATGCTGTCAATATAAACTGAACAGGTAAGTGTCTCTTGTCATGACTTGTCATTTCTAATACAAACTTATACCTAATTTACATGAAACAGAGAAATATTTTAGATATTTATGCACTCTGTTTCAGAACTGTAATTTGGGAGAGTATAGAGGAACGAGAGTTTGTATAACCTAGAAAAATGAAAGAAACTAGAAAACACTTTGGTATTCTGGTTTCTTAAAACTACAACACATTTTGTTTTCTAATCTCTGTTTGAGCCCATAGCTTCACAGCTGAAGAAAAGCATTAGTTAGGCTGTATTTCCCAGTGAGTAATGAGAAAGTGGTGAAAAAGCGCTAGAATTGGCAATTCTGCCATTATCTTCATAGACTTGTACTGGGACAGTTTGAATTTTAAATTAGTCTGTTATACAAGAAAGAGAATCCAGGTCAATTCTTATGTACAATGGATTTACCATACCTGCAGAAATAAAGGTATTTAAAGCTGACTTTTCATAGTTAAATGAGTACTACTGTTGTGATGAATGTTCCCATATACACCAATCACTTGTGATGCTTCTCCCCCCTTGTTGAACACCTGACACAAAGCATAAGGAGAGGATAAATAAAAAGATGCCGTTTTGTTATTAATCTTAAGCTGTACTGTCATTTCACTCCACTTGTAGTTACACAAATTAGGGTGTTTGAACACTGCAGCTAAGCTTTTAATAATTAGCTGTATGTGTACATGATGGGTTGGGTCTGCAGGTCTTATCATTTTGGTTAACCATCCATACAATTTTTATGTTAATAAATTAAACCGTTGTCCTTCTTAAATATTTCCCTGTTTGTGCTTACATTAAATCCTCATCAAAGATGTCTATTTACTGAATCATCTTCCGAGTATCTTCAGCTGTTTTCTGGATGTGCTGCAAAGGTGCATAGCTTCTGGTAGGCCAGGGTGCTGGCACGGTACACGTTCCAAAATGCAGCATCTCCTTCTAGAGAACAGCTGGAATGCTGTTTCTATAGAAATGAGCTTCGCTAGCATTTGCGAGAAGCACTTGCATAAATAACTGCTCCGGGCAACGCCGGGTGAGCTTTCCAGGTTAGAAGCTAGCCCTTCCAGTGGGTCCCAAGAAAACAGCATCGTTTTCTCCTGGCATTGAGGATGACACGGAGCGTTTGCTTTTTGGGTGGTAGAATTGGGCACTGTTCTAAGTTTTCCGATGGACTCTGCATATAACCTATTTTAAAGAACACTGCAGGTGTCTGAATTACAAGATCAGATATTTTGTAGCTCATAATGTTCATCTGAGACAGAGGGACCTTCACTTTTTATGAAAACTCTGGATAAAAAGAAGCACTTATAAATTTGTTGGGTATGTATCCTGGAGAGTTGCACAAACTAACTGAACTGTAAAGATTGAAAATGTGCATCTGTTTGTTAAGGACTGATAAGATCCAGTGCCTCTTTGTTGTTCTAAAATTGTTATTACTATTTGCATGCGATTGGAATGAATCTCAGCATTTTATACCTAATTAGCTCCATATGACATAGAACAGGCTGGTTTTCATAGGAAATGTAAATTGGTCATTGTTTATTTTGTCCGTTTGGTTTTCTCTTCCTCATTCAAGTAAAAACTTCTGTTGGATATTTGAGTACATTACATAAATCACCTATCTAGAGGGAATTCTTTCTCAAAAGTGTGCATTTCTCTTTTTCCCTGTTCCATCCCAGTACTTCTAACCCGATCTGTAAGAGCTGATTGTGTATGATTAGTAAGGAAGCCTTTTGAGAAGTTGTTGTCTGTCTGCAGAGGGTGTTTCTGGTGTGTCGCTTGGATAGTGACCAGTTAGCTTTTTTTTTTGCTTTTGCTTTTCGTGATGTGAATGGAAACCATTAGCTCGTTTCAGATTGAAATTTTCAGCTACAGCAGACCTAGATTGGAATCAAAGCACATCAAGATGAAAGCGTCTATAACCCAGCACTAGTCCCTTGAGCCTTCCGGGCTGTTCTTGTCCTCTTTAAGTTCGTGCATGTCCTGTAATGGGGAAAAAGAATTATTTACAGTTCAGTTTCTCCCCAGCATAATCAGTTATTTTTGAATTGGTTTTAAGTCTTTTCTGTATATTTATTCCTTAGCAGTGCAGGAGGAATTTAAGTTGCTTTTAGTGTGGTTTTTTTCTGCTATGTAGTAGCAAGAGTTAACAGAATAAGAAGCAGATTCAAAGATGCAGTACAGGAATTGCGTTCTCTGTCATTTGCGGTTTAAGAAAAGGGGGAGGTATTCATCTCTTGAAAGGGCTTTAATGAACACTGTTTGGTGGTTTTGAAAGCTAATGGTCAGAAGAGAGCAACAGAAACAGCTTTGCTGCTTTTAGGGTAAACTGATTAGCATTTTTCCTGATTGAGGCGATTGTTTCACCTCCTCTTTTGATCTGAGGATTTTCCACTGTCTATCGCCTTTTGTTTATATTCAAATGACATACCGTCAAAGAAGCCTTTTTTATGTGAACTGCGATGCTTTCTCCCCTCCTTCTGTAGAAAATCTGCTTGCCACAGACAGGCAGAGCATGTGTTTCTCTTGTCTTGGTTGGGTGCACAAATCTTTTATGTGTGCTGCTTCTTACCCTGTTGCCTAGACGATCACTGGCTTTCGCTAAGGATGTCTGGTTCTCGTAAAGAGTTTGACGTGAAGCAGATTTTAAAAATCAGATGGAGATGGTTTGGTCATCAGGCATCAGCCCCTAACTCGGCAAGTGAAAACCACCAGGGAGACTTCTGGAATAGAGGACAAAATGTAACAACTGCTGGCACTAAGTTTTTAGATTCAGGTAACCTACCTTTAACATCAGTTGGTTACAGAAGGTCCAGCCAACAGGATTTCCAGAATTCACCTCCTTGGCCAATGGCATCCACCTCAGAAATCCCTACATTTGAATTCTCAGCAGAAGACTGTGGAGGTGCACGTTGGCTTGACAGAAAAGAAACAGATGATAGAGCAAGTGAAGAAGAAAATGAATCGGACAGCAGTTCGTGCAGGTTAACTATTACTTTCCTATTGTGAGCAATGTGGTTTCGTTTCATGTTTACAGATAGCATGCATATATAGGCTAGCCTTTAGTCTAGATTAAAATGCTTCAGAAGCCTAACAGCTGCTGTGGATCAGAAAGAGAAAATTATTTATAATTGGGGTGCTGTGTGTTTACTGGGACCTTTAGGCAACTTTAGTCAATGTGGATAAATAAAGCACAGATGTGGATGCACTCGTGTTTAAACAGTATACCAAGTACATGCAGCTGTGAGCAAGGTACTGTCCCTTACACGGTAGTGTTACAGGATGCTTTCTAAATGATTTTGAAGTGATGCTGATTGTTTAGTTATGCTAAGAATTAGTCCCATGCCAGTTAAGAGAAAGCTATGAGAATGTAAGCTCCTTCTGACTCTTAGTTGATGTTTCCACATGTTTCTAGAGATGATGGAGATAAAACTGTAAAAAATACTTAGATTCTAAAACAAAGATTTTTATTTTTTTTTACTTTTTTTTTTTTAATATTCATTTGCAGCTTGAGGGAAGAATACCAGATTAATCTACTGAAAGCCAATCACTTTTGTTCTTTAAAGTGATTGCAACTATCTGTCCAGGTGTCTTAAACTGTGCATCTAGCTTAAAAAAAGGTATATTGTATCTATAAAGATGTTTTGGTGTTCTTTTCCTTCATATCATTATTAAAGATGAAACTGTAAAATTTGTTCTTAAATGAAAAGTATTTACCAGCTGTTGTAAGTTAGACAAGTTAATAATCTTTCTTAACAAAGTATCAGTTTAATTCTCTAATTTTCTAAGTCAGCCGTTGTTCACTAAAATGATTTTTCCTGTTTTATAGTGCACGTAGTGCTTAATAGGCAGCTTACCATTTAATTTGTGATGTTTGCATTCTCACTTTTAAGATAACTTTGTGATGATACAGCATTTCAGAAAGTATGACTTTAACAGGGTACACTGCTTAATAAAGCCTATTAAGGACAGATCAACCTAGATACAGCAGTTTTAGTGTTTTGCATTCCCTAGGACAAGGATTCATTTAGTGCAAGGGCAAAGTAGTCCACAATAGAAACACTAACTGTTTATGGTTTATATAACCTTTAAAGTTTCAAGGGAAGGAGGGAGGGTAAAAATGCTTAGGAGACAACACAGTGTATTTGCTTTTATCACCGAATGGCACAAGTACTAGAAATACAGGGAAAAGAAATCCTGCATACTGATGATTTGTAACAGCAGTCTTACCACGCTGCAACAACTATCTAGCTGGAAATAACCTATCTCCAAAGAGGTCGTATTTTAAGTGATATTCGGGTATGAATTTTTCAGTAGCTTTGTCACTGGGTAATATATGTGGTATAGGTGAAATATCACCTTCCATTTTGGCAACATCTACTTGTGATGTGAAATTCTTCTGTTAGTGTTACCTCAGATAGGATATTCTCGCCATAGCCAGACAATCAGTATAGAAAAAACATGTAATTTTAAGAGACAAATGTCTAGATTGAAATGACTACAAATTTGATCGTAACTGTAGGAGAAAAATATACATATGGCAAAAAGAATTTTGTTACTTTGCAGGATACTGCAGGAAATGCACACAGGATTTGAACTTAGTAAATTTGAAATATCTTTTTAATTATGTGCTTAATCATCTGTAGCATCCAGTTATTTGTAATTCCTTTATTGTCCTGTAATTCTTGCTCATATTCTACTTTCATGCTTTCGAATAAGTATTTTAGATAAATTTTGTGTACAGTTTAATATGTAATGTAAGAACTTGCTTTGTATTGTTACCTGTATTTCTAGTCTCATGAGGAGACTACTTAAAACGTATTTTTTTCACCCCCTTTGCTAAGAATGTATAAGGTGTTGGGCAGACTATGTAAGTCTGCCTAACAGCTGGAATTTTTCTGATGCTAAGAATTCAATGAAATGATCTTCTTTTTTTTTTTTATTAGCGTAAAATATAGCATCTTACCTATTGACTTGAGGGAAAGAAAAAAAAACCCAAAAAACCCCGAAACACCTCTTTCATCTATGTATCTTTCAAAGGACTTTTCCCCCCCCCATGAAAACCCTGTTATCTTCATTAGAAACAGATTGTGTGCATGAAAAATTCCTTTTAAAAAACTTTTTATGCGGAAGCTATGGAGTTACCTCACTTCTTTGCTTCTCTGTAACTTACTGCCCAGTTGCAAGCCCTAAAAGCCTGAAGTGACAGAAGCAGCTCTGCTGCTTTGTACGTATCAATCATCCTTCCTTCCTCTTTGCCATGTCACATAGCACAGGTGGAGAAACATTTAGATCAGGCCTGCATCATTATGAAAGCTTTAGATCATTATGTGATTCATTTAGCGAACAGCCACCGTAGAATTAATTTGTTATCAGTGTAGAGCTTGGTGACATAAGGAATAAGAAAATTCAAAGTTTAGCACCGGATCTTTGACAAAGGCTGCATCTGAGAAGCAAACAGATCACCCGGGTTCAGGGATTGGAGCTGTCGTCTGTAATGCAGTTCTCATCGTACTCCGATGTGTTATTTCTACCCAGAATTAGCCTGAACAGTTGTTTGCTGGGCCAGTGAGGTTTGAATTCTCGTGCTGGTTTTCGTCTCCTAGATTTCCTCTGTTGCTGCTGGTTGTTAACTCTCCCACATTCCTGAGGTGATGCTCATCATTTTGGATTTGCGTGCTTTTTAAAATTTTCCAACAGCTGTGCAGGCTCTTGTATAGCAATTTAAAGCCTAATAGCAATAGATCTGGTTTTCTTAACTCTTTTTTTGTGCGTGATTTAGCAGCAGTCCACAGACCTTGAAGGCACAGTGGATATCAAGCTAAAATTACCTAGAGTATACCTCCTATAGATGATTGTATCTGGTTCATTTCACCCAGGCACGCATTGAAATACCAGAATTACCTTACTGGAGATTTAACTGTGGAAATATATTAAACTGTAATATAAAATGTATATTTGTATTTGAACGTTAAATACAAACACTATTTCAGAATTCATCAGCTGTGTGCTAACCTTGAACAGTTTAGTGAGATGTCTAATTGATTTTAAGACAAGATCTGAACGTACCACGTGGTAGCTACTCTGCAGTATTGCTCTATAAGAACAGTCTTGCATTTAGTACGTTTTAACTTCCAGTCTAAGTCGTCCCCTCGCCCCTAACAGTTTTCAATCTACAGAAATCTTTGATACGTCTTCTTTCACCTCAATCCTACTGACCTTTGAGGCTCTAAGTTCTTTAGGACCCCCAGTTGTGCTATGCATTTCTGTCTTGTCTCCTATCACAATAAGGACAGTTGATAGATCCTCTCATTGTGGTATGACAGTAGAATGATACTTGAAATTAACTGAAAACTACAAAAAGAGCATTCTGGTTTTGCTAGATGAATGAATTAGACAAAAAAAAGAAAGTTTGTTACTGAAAGAAAAGTTGATTTGCAAGGGAGAGTCTCTAACCTTCTCTTTTTGTTTCTTTCATGCTGCTGCTAAAATTCATTTTCCTCTGTGCCTGTAACACCTTCACTTTGGTTATATCTGTGCACGTTTGAAAAGAGTTAATGCAGCACAGTTGCATAGCATATAGGAGGCAGGTTTAATCTAGTATGCTTGAACAGTAGATGTTGTAATGAAAATAAAGTAACAAGAGGCTTCAGCATGGACTTTGCAAAGCCACAGGGGATTCTAGCTATTTATTTGGATGGAATGGGCTTCCATGCAGGATGTTAATTTTTTGCAGCAATTGTCACATGCTTTGACTACATTAAAGCTCAGACAGGTATGGTTTTGCACTATTGCACTTCTTAATGACACTGCAGTGTAGGTGTATCATAGGGTAGTCCAAGTAGTTGTTTTCCAGACTGAATGCATGTTACTGTTGACGTTGGTGTAGATAAATGAATATGCAAATTCATTGCACTAAACCCAAGGTATCTCTTAGAAGTAAGACAGGAAACATCAGTGCTATAATCAAAGGTCTAGCTGCAAAGAAACATGGCTACATTATTTTTTATCAAAATTAGAAGCAAGTAAAGATGCAGTAGTATTGGCTTAGCAGGCTGCATATGCATGTCTTTGTTGGGCTAGCATAGGTAACACCAGAGTCTGTGCTCCAGCTTCTCGTGTCTGTTGTTACTTGTGCCAGTTAGATGAAGGTTAATGCAGATGTATGTGTGTTTGCTTGAACTTGTGCCTTTTGACTGCAAGATTGTAGCTCTGGCTATTGCTATAATTCGTTTCACTAAGATAGAATAAATCAGTAGCCCTTAAGTTCAGGTGCATGTCTTGCCTTACTGTGCTTCTCAGTCTCCCCAGTGTCACCTTTGTCCTCTGTCCATTGTATTTTCTTATCTTAAATTATGATACACTATGGATTTTTAGCAGTGTTGTTACCATCTATGGCTGCCTCTTTTTATTTATGCTCTTCCCAGCCTTTTGAAGAGCGTCCTGATTTTTACAATCGCTTACTTTTTCCGAGAATCCTTGCAGCATCCTTCTTTTCAACAAACTCCATTCTCTGCAGTTGAGGGTCTTGTCTTATTATCTTTGAAAAAATCAAGTGTTTTATTCCTTACAAAGTATAATATAAAATCATGGAAGCTGGCATAAAAGCTGGCATATTATTATTTTAGTAAGTTGTGTTATCGTTGACATTATTCATGGGTTTGCATTACAGGAATGTAAACAGGAGCGTGTAATTTATATTCAGAAGTACTATGCATTATTTTTCTTTCTTTTATTGTCTTCTCTAAACACAAGGCAGTTGCACCCATTTTCCTGCACATACTTAGTCATTTTCATCACCTCTAAATATTATTTTGAACCTTTTTGAGGTGTGAATAAAACTAAAATTTTTTACTATTTTTCTTCTTTGACAGTCATGATTTATTTTTTTTAATATCTGTATACCCTGAGATGTCTTTACTGTTTTGTTGATTTTCTGTTATTTATGTGTTATCTTTATAAAGGTAATGTTCTTTATGCATGAGTTCAGATTTAAAATGTCAGCTGCTTCGTTTCTGAGAAACAAAGTGGTGTTCACTTGGAAGCATAATAGTGAGGAGAAAACTGTGTATTTTTCCCATGTCTACAGTTTTGCCAGTGTTTGCCACTTCTATTGCTTTCATTTACACCCCGAAACGTATGTAACCCAGGATTTCAGCCAATATGCACAGGTTATTCTTGCACCAGGTCTCCTTTTGCACTGTTTTGAGTGTGTCTGCGAAAGCAGTCTGGGTCAGTGCGTTGTGCTGCCTCCAAACTTCAGGAGCATAGCTAGAGCATTTGCTTTTCGTTTGGTTTCCTAGAGGGACCAAGTTTATGCTCTTGTGTTCTGCATCACCTCTGCCATTTCCCTGGTAGCTTTAAAACACGTGGGCTGTTTTCATCTTACCGTGAAGGTAGGCAGAAATCTCAAAGACAGCGTCGCTCCTTGCAGATGGCAGTGAGTTAATGGTGAGAAACCCAGCTCCACTCAAAAAGGTCAGAACTCATCTGCTGCAAAGCTGGCTGCACAGCACAGCTTCCCGTTAGTCACGTTATTCGCTGTCTCCTGCCTAGTGAGGCAATGCCTTGAGGAATTGAGGGGAAAGGAAAAGAACTAGACTTGTGGTGGTAGATAGAGGGGGGAAAAACAGGGTGGAGAAATCTTTTGAAATACAGACTGCATTTGTTGGTTCTGTCAACCAGCCAGTTGAGTAGAAATAGTAGCAGTGTATTTGGGATGTTTTCTCCATCCAGATTTTGCACATAGAAATCCCATTGCAGCGCTGCCCGACTCCTCTGTCCAGTCAAGGCTCTCGTTACCAGCTGCACTTCAACATGTTGCTTCTGTCAGAAGAAATCTGATTTTTTAATGCAAGCAAATAAGCTGCAAAAGGTTAGAAGAGACAAGGTGGTACTTATATATAAGGTCAGCATCTGTACTATATGCCCTTGATCTAACTGTGTCACGCTTACCTTGCAGTAGAACTGTATTTTTGCAGATTCATGGGATTTCATATTACCTTGTGGAAAAGTTGACCTTTTTTAGAAGTACAGATGATGTTACAGCTAAATTAGGTGAACTGCTCATGACAATATAGCATAGTGTGAGTGAATTTATGCATGATTTTCAGATACAGCTTTTTCAGACAGAATTTTTAATGCTTTTTCAGGAAAAGAAAAACTATTTAATTTTATTTCAAATTTTGGATTTTGTTCCTCTAGCTCTGTTTCAAAATGAATAGTTTGAAATGTGTATTTGATTATTCTTTTTTTTTTTAGTCGTAATGAAGTCTTTATTGCTTCATTTTTATTTCAAAGACAAATATGGAGGCATTTAACATAAAAGATGCTTTCCTAAAAATAAGAAAAGTTTTGCAGCCTTTCTTATAGCCAAGGCTAATACTTACTGGAATTTATAGGTTGTTAACTAATGTGTGTGACTGCTGTAAAATAACCATTGTAACTCCTTTAGAACGAATCTCGGTGCTTTAAAATAATTAAAAGAACAAATGCCATTAATAGGAACAGGTTGTGCTTCTCAAACCCCGTAAAATCTGAAAAGCATCGATGCCTGTCTTTTGAGAGAGAGTTCGTTCAGTAAAAGTGGGAGGAAAGAAGGCTTGTGTATGTTATGATTTGGGTTGCTTTTATGTTGAAAACTGTGCTGTGGCTTTGTTTAAGCTACAGCAATGAAGCCTGAAACAACACCAGAAGGAGAGGTGTGAATTCAGCTCTTCAGTCATCATCATCCTGTAGGCTTTTACTTTTGCAACTGGTTTATAAGCACTTTACTAGCCCAGTTAATTGCTTCATTGCTTTGCAATGAAGCGTTATATTGGGCTGAGCTCCTTATTCCAAACATCCTACTTCAAGAAATAAAGTCCTTTAAAAATGAATGGGTTTATAGCATGGCGTATACATGTATTTGCTTTCAAAAGGCACAGTCTTCTATAAATTCTGTATTAGGCAGAGAAGTTGGAGAAAGGTAGCATCTTTAGTATATGAATGTTTGTCACCATATGTAGCTAGCATGGAAAAGGCCTTGTCATTAAGAGTAATTTATATTTTTACAACAATCCTGGAACTGTACTATACTTAATAAAAATTGAGCAGTGCTATGTGGGATCTTTTTGACATAGGGAAAGAAAAGAAAGACTGAGAAAAGTGTGACTGAAGTTTAAGAATACAAAGAGGAAACCCTACCAACTAACTAACTTGTAATAATATTTCCACTTAATGCATTAAATCTTAATCTTAAAGGAGTGTGCAGAATTCTGTGATATACTTATCTCATGCACTGACAGTCTCAGTCTTTAATGTTGTTTTCTTAGTAGCACGTGTGAGGTGTGCAAACGTAGCAATGACCTCTAGCCTACAGGAGGGGAAATTCATACTGTACTTCAATTTGAGTTGAGAGCCAAGTCCAAAAGGAGCAGAGCTGCCTTGCTACTCAAAGCTGCAGGACCTCACAGCTGGGTATTTGCTCTGAGCATGGGATTCATAGGTCAGTGTTAGATACCAAGGTTTCCTCTCTAAGTAGAAGAGATATAGGTCAAGAATTTTGGAGGGCATTTCAGTACTGTTGCTGGGAGAGAGAAAAGCAGGTCCTTCCCCTTCCTCTGTTCTTTCCTTGCTTGTGTATTTTCCCAAGCTGGCATGGCCTTGGGAAACTGAACTGGGAAACAGCTTCCTAAAACAGTTTGGGAAAGGAGGGAAATTTGAATTTCTCATAATCAGTCATTGGGTAATAGGCCTAAATAGCCCCTGAAGTTATACCTTCCCTTTTTTTGCCAGTACCTCAATGATTAGATCGTCTCTTTAATGTTCTTTTTATGGACCACTGAAGCTTAATCTTTCTTTTCTTCTTCTTTTCCATCCTTATGGAAAATGGTTTATAAGTTACTGGCTAGAGGACAGTACAGAAGTACTTTAGCTGGGGGGAGAACTGAGCTTGGCTCTGTTGTGTCCTGACTAAGTGCTTTATGGTGGGTATTGGAAAACAGACAGCACTGCAATTATTTTTCCATATTGAACAAGAGTAGTGACTGCCACTGAGCTGTGTGCCAAATGTACACGTGTTGCAGGCTTGGGGCTGGCGGTAGCTCTAGGGAGGGTGTGGTCCAGCAAAGTCTGGCTTAGGAAGTTGGGTTTTTTTCCTTCTCTGTGCTAGTTTGTTGCTTCATTTCAATCTGTAGAACTCTTTGTGAGGTTGTAATGTATATCAAAACCCTGATATAATGTAATTTATTTTTTATCATAAATAATGGGGATAATTTGAGAAGTCTGGATTAAAATTTGTTTCAAGAAAACAACAACAAAACAACCAAACCAACCAAACAAAAAAACCCCGAACAATGTGTGTCAACACAATTGAGGATGTGATAAATTGTGATAAGAAACAAGAATTTCCTAAGCATTTTCTTGTTGACCAGCACCTTGTTATTTCCACATCTGGTTTTTTTTCAGAGTTGCTGGTTTAAGAATTGCTTTCCGTGAGTACTTCTTGCTCATTCACTGTGAGAATGCTACCCAGTCTTGCCAATATAATGGCTTTTATGGTTACACTGGTGACATGGTTTTGCATGGTTGCATTTTTAATATATCTTTGTTCCTTGATTCAGTTTCCAAACTGGCCACAAAGAGTATTTTTTCCAGCTTGTCAAGAGGACCAGTGGTGGAGCAGGGGCGGGTCTGGAGAAGCTAACACAGCTTAAATAAAGGGCTAGCCACAGCTTCAGAGAACAAAGTCCTCCAGGGGAAGTAGGTAGGCAGGTATCTCATTTCTGATCCATTACTAGATTTAGGTTTGAATGAAGTGCCAAATTGCTTGGCCTTTTTAGCTATCTGAGCACATGCAAAAGAACAAACCAACAACAACAATGTAAAAAAGAGAACAAAGCAAAGAAAAAGAACACACACACACACACCCCGAATTTTTAAAAATCAGTTCAAGCTGAAAATTTAGACTTTGCTTTTGAGGAACTCTGTCTTGAAATGAATGTCCTAGGCTAAGGACTGAACCAAGTCTCTTGGTGGGTTTTGCCCTGAGCATTTTGCCAGAGTTCATGATATCTATGTGAAAGTGAGGGTCTGAATGCAGATCTTGTGAATCCATGCCTTTCCAAATATTATGGTAGGTCCAAAGTATTTTTGTAAGTTGCCTGTATTATGGAAAAGTAAGAAGCAGTCAGTTAAAGAACTGTGAGCAAGCAAAGGTGCTTCCTTCGGTGTACATAATAAGGTTTCATCTCCTTTTATCTTCTAGGCCCATGCATTTCTCTCATGTTTTCTCTGTTCCTCTTTTCTCCATAGCTGCTGTGTATATGAACAGGAATAATTTTTCTCCCCACCCACCCTTGCTTTTCTCTTGTGTTTTCTTCTAACTGTGCTAGATCTCATTTTGGACATGTAAGGATTCATGCAGTGGGAGTGGTGCTATATTGATGTGTTTCTTGATGCTTTTTTTTTTTCCTCCACGAATGCCTGCACTCTTTTACTAGGTCTATATATGCTGAATTTTATTCTAGCTACCTTAGAATAAATATGAAGCAAGACTTTAACATATGTGTGAGGAAAGACATTAACATATGTGGCAGGGAGATGTTTGATTCCTTATTGAATCCTTCTGTTGCTTTTTCAGTTTGCAGGCTCTTGGTAGATGTCTTTTCTTCCTTAACCATCAGACAACACTATAGATACTATTTCTTTGCGTGTCTGTTAGTTGGAGTGTATAACATGAAATGATTGTACCTTTCTCATAATGGTTTAGATTGTTTGGACGAAGAAATAAAGTATGAATATGAAGAGAAATAAAATAGCAAGGGAATATATATTAAAAGAAGTCATGTATGTCAATTATAAAATCACATGTGCTTTTTGCTTTATGATCTGTAGATAGAATTGCTGCGCCTTAATATTGTGTGAACTAAGATTTCTGTTACTGTCTTCAACAGAACCTCCAACAGCAGTCATACCATATCATCTTGTCAGACTATGGAGCCCTGTCCCTCAGATGAATTTTTTCAGGCTCTCAACCACGCTGAACAAACTTTTAAAAAGATGGAGAATTACCTCCGACACAAACAGCTGTGTGATGTGGTGTTAGTTGCTGGTGATCGTAGAATTCCAGCTCACAGGTAAGTTTATTATAATTTGAAGTAGCTTCATAATCATATACAAATGTATCTTCAAAATGTGTCCTGTGTTTAAAAAAGGTCAGGACATCCTAAAAAAAAATAACATTCTTTAAACGTGTTTATGTTTTTCATTTTTCTGGAAGCTAAAAAGTAATTCCTGTCTGTTGTATGTGATACAGCATCAAAAAAATAGCTGTCATGTTTTCACGTTCTACTTTTTGCCTTCAAGGCTATAGTAAGATATTTGCATAACAAAATAAAAACCGCAGAAGTCCCAGATACACCCTCAGAATATTGTAAGTAGTAGTGGTGGTTTCTGTACCATAGAATGGCATAGAAAATTGTTATTAGATTAATTTTATTTATTTTTTCTTTGTACTAGCAATTAAGTTGTTGGAGTCATAATTATCAATAAAGACAGTCTTTTGTCCACATAGGTTTTTTTGCTTGCATAGTAAGGAGAGTCCTTTGATAGTAGACTATCGCAGTCTGACAGTAAGTGTTAGATGGCTAAATTAAATCAGACATTACCCTATCTGTCATCTGTGCAATTAACAGATCATATAGCACACCATTTAAAAACTAGGAAAATACCACAGATTGTGAAACAAAAGTATGAATAACTGAAGCATGTTACTAGTATTAAATGCACATAGTTCACATGGGAACCTAGGTATAATTAAGCTGTGGTTTCATAAGATCAGTTCTACAGCAGAAATTGCATCTGAAAGCATTCCCATTTTCCATTGCTTATTCCTATCCCCACGTTGAAACAAAAGCTTAATACTGTAATAGTAACAAGATGGGAAGAGGTTGCTGGTTTGGGTTTGGTATTTTTCTTAAAGAACACGATTTCTGGTTTTATTCAGATGTCATCCACACTTGTGCTGAGGCAACTGAGGGAATCATAGCATGAGGATGGGAACTGACTTGAGGAGCAGGGAAGCAGTAATTCCATAACTAGCTATTGCTCTCAGAGACTTGTTTTATAACACTTCAGTTTTAAACAGTCAGGGCTATCCCTGATGTACTCAAAGTGGATTGAAGCAAATCTCACTGCAGTTAGTGCTAAAATGGGTGGTCTTGCTCTCCACCCAACCCTTGACCTGAATTCCTCTGTAAGCACTTAGAGCCCTGTAGCTGTGGATGACCATGAATCCTTTTTGGACAGACAATAGGGTGAGCAAGATGCTTTGGCTTTCCCGTAGCTACAGAGTTGCTCAAGATTGGTCTTCAGTTTGTTGTCATTAGTTGCATTGTCCCCGTGGAAAGAGTGAATCAGATGAAAACAGGGCAAGCACACACACTTAGTGGATTTGCACTCCCTGAAGTAATTTAGAAGTCTAAGAGCTTTGGAGTGCTGTAAAGAGGAAAACCAGTGATTATAATAAGGAAATCATTTTACTTATGTGGCCAAGGTAACACTTTTGTAGTATACAATAGTTCTGGAGTATGGTTTACATAGTAGCTGAGAAGTGTAGAAAGGGTGCAGAGGACAGCTGTGAATATCTTTTAAGGACTGGAAGATATTTTTAAATATTTGTTTTGCAAAAAGACAGTCAGAAAGACAGCTTGCTAAAAAGGTCCTCAGAGTGGTTTGTACCTGTTTCTTATTTATTTAGACAACTGACTTTGCTCCTCCAGATTCTGCTAGTGTCTCTATTTCTGTAATGCATTAGGCATATGCTACCACCTGTTATTTGTTCTGGGCTTTTCTTAGGAGGAGAAACATCTTGCTGTAGTTAGTATACCGTGTTTTAAATTTGTCTGAAAGTTAAGGCCAAAGAAGCACACCTTGTGCTTGCAGCGGGGAGATTATGGTTGTCCTTAGTTCACTTCATAATGCTGGTCAACTTAAAAGCCTTTTGAATAGTAAGTTCTTTCTCTTGCTGTTTTATTGCTCATTTCTGTGTGAAAACAACTACAGTCCTCATCTCAGTACCTCCAAAGGGCCTCACTGAAAATTGAACTTTTCTATAGTGGGAAAGGTACAGGTGGAAATCTGGTTTAGAATTTTATAGAAATTCAGTAAGAAGACTGGCTTTATGTACTTGTAGTAGCCTATGTTATAAGAAAAAAATTCTGTAGGATTTTTACTGCTTGCATCCAAGTTGTGACTACTTTAGTCTTGACTGCAGGCTGGAGCAGTCCGTGTGTTTCAGAAAACTAGTGATTATTTTAGCTTAAGACTTAATAAGAAACAAAAGTGCAATAAATAGCTATTAGCTTAATGGCTTGGCATTCTAAGATGAGTAAGAAAACAGAAAGTTCACTTAAACAGGGCAGCTTTTTCTTAAGAAAGATGGAAGATATTTTGTTAACATGTGGTCACGTAGAACTGATAAGAAAGAACATTTTTTGTTGTTATTAATCACATGTGTATATACAGAGGAGCTTTCAGATTTTCTGTTTGGAACCCGATATTTTTCATGGTTCCTGAATTTTTTTTTTCTTAATTCTCAGTTTCTGCTTTTGATGATACTAGAATGCTCTGAGGTGTGTGATGTATGTTTTTAGAGAAGAGAGCAGTGAGTTTGGCATCTGCAATAGTAATAAGCCCAGGTAATATATGACTGTAAAATTCTGCAGGATGGTGGTAATTCAGGCTATGAATCTACTACAAATAAGAGTATCATATGTAGTCATGATTTTTCTGACTATGGTATACTCTATTTACCTTCTCATTATGTACTGAAATTATAGCTAAGAAATTATTTAGGAGATCAGGAAGCAAGTAGGAAAAGGACTGCTTCCATGTTCTCCACAAGGAACAAATGCTAGTGGAAGGCATCCCTGCCCGTGGCACGGTGGTTGGAACTGCGTGATCTTTGAGGTGCCTTCCAACCCAAACCATTCTATGATTCCCACTCCCCTAGCCTGCAGCTCCAAAAAGAAATTGTGCCACTTTTAATTAAATTAAATTTAATTTATTTATTTAAAGTTTTTGTATCAGGTGCTTTTACTGTATCCGCTGCAATTTCAGATGTCTAAATAATTTCTTATGTTCATATTTCTTACATTCAGCTAACTGCTGTATGCATAATGAAAGTTGTTTTCTTTTGTAATAACCTGCTGATCAGAACATACACATACAAACATGGAGGTCTGTGAAAATTCCTGGCCAGAGGGAATTTCGAGCCTGCTCTGCATCCTTTAACAAGCAGTGTGAAAATCTGTGCAGAGACATTTTCTTTCTTTCTGTTGACACTGAAAGATGGGAATACAAAACACAGGGGACTGAAGGAAAGAAGTCAGATGGACACTTATATACTCTAGGAAGCTTGTTTTGGAAAAGCACAAATCCTGGTTTGAGGCTTATTTATCTTCGTACTTTTCCATACAGCTTAGTAGTACTTTCTTTCAGTCTGTATTGCCTTAGTTTGTACATGCTGTACTGGGGGCTTTTTTTTGTTGTTTTAGCTACATGTTTACAGAAGTTTAACACAAAATGTCTTTCTAAAAAGTCAAAGTATGTAAAAAAAGCAGTTCTGTCATGGCTTTATGTTGAAAAGGTACTATCACTGCTAACAATGTGGTTGTTTTAAAAAAGTTTACCAAAAGGTTTATTGTAATCATTTCAGTGTCAGAAGCACCAAACAGATTTTGAAAGGTTTGATTTCACTGGAAGAGAGCTATAATTGGAAATCATTTTCACATAAACATGCTGCATGTATTTTTAGGTATTGCTTGCTTTTAACCAAATTTAATTTTAAAACATACAGATAAATAAATACAGTGTGGGATGGTACCACTTTGATGTATTCTCGTTACTGCCATGCTTTGTTACGAAGAATAGAAACCAACTGAAGCCACCAGTGTAAGAGGTGCTTCATACTGTGATGCATGAACTACTCAGTATCACCTTTCAACTTCAGTGAGTGCTTTTAGTGAGTTCCCGAGGACTATTTTCAGCTGTTACACAGCCACAAACAAGGAGCTGCCTAGGAAGTGTCCCTTTTATCTTGAAGATGTTAAGAAGCTTCCCTTCATTCTGTCAGGTGAATCAGGTCGGGAGATACTAAGTCTGTAAAATGCCAGGTTTGACAGCTATCATCATTTTATGTAATAATTGCTTTGAAGACCTAGAAAACTGTCTAGATGGTGCAGCTTGTGGCAGTTCCAACAAGATGTACAATTTAATTCAGGCATGCCACCCTGCTTGCACATATTTTACTGGTTCTCGGCAGAACACTCTTCAAAATAAATTCGGGCAACATGGTAGTTCTTTCTATTTTCAGATTAGCACAAACCACAGAAATTTAAGTCATCAGAAGCATTGGAACCTCCTGTAAGAACAGGGAGACATAACTGAAACACCCAGATTTTGTCAGCGTTTAGCCCATAGCTCTTGATTTTTTTTCCGGAGAGAATTATTGTTCAGACATCTTATGATCACCCAGATGAAATATTCTGGTATTTACATGTTCCTTTTTCTCTACATTTTTCCTGTACACTGCGAAAGAGCAGCCAACCTACTGCATATAACTCAGTAGACAAATTCTTGTAATCTTATCTATGCAGAATTATTTTGGCAGGAGCTGGTAATTAGGCAAGGAGGAGAGTAAAGGTAATTGAGTTTGATAAGCACAGCAAACAATACAATGCCAACTGTATTAAGGCTTTTTCTTGATTATTTATTTATTTGATACTGTTAAGAGGCCTCTCTAATGTCAATATATACTAATTTCATAAGCATTTTAGTTAGGCCAATTATGACAGAAGTATTACTCTTAGGGAAAAAGAGACAGCAAACTCAGAATACAAAAACCATAGCTTCCTTCAGTCTTTAAATGGAGAAAAGCCAGTACTTTATAGCATCAGTAGTTCCCAGTGAACTCTTAATAAAGATGGATATTTTAATAATTTTAGTGATTAATAAATAACAGAAAGAGATTCTCTTCATGTTAAATACTAACAGAGGCATGGTGGCTCTATTTAACAAGGAGATTGTGAACATAGGAGTAGTTTTCACAGGCATTGCACAGATTTTTCTTTTGAAAAATCCTTTTTGTCACGTAGCTCTTTGAGAGTGTTTTTAGCAAAAAGGTCAAATGTGGATGGTGAAAATCTTCCATGAATTCTTCAGTTATATGAAGGTCTTTGTATAATATGTGTATAGGGATGTAGTTCAATTTCAGACCATCACAAAAATAGGTTGGGGAAAAAAAAAGCTATGAGATCAAAAGATCAATGAACAAGTGGGTGTCAAATGGCATGAGTGGAGTAGTAATTGATTTTTATTGACTAGTGGAAATAACATAAGACAAGAAAAGGCCGGTTGGCTGCAAGTCTGCCTTTGTTTTCATGTATGCTAGCACAGTGTCACCTTCATGAACCAACACTGTATCTTTTAATCCCCTTTTTTCCTTTGAAAGAACTTTTTTCCTAAAGTAGTTGAATTAAGAAAAAAAGTGTGGATACCTCTTCTTAGGCTTTTCATTGTGAACATCCTTCTTGGCTAAAATTATTACAAAATTTGGTTTAGTATAATTTATGTTTTGGCGTGTTACTTGTATTAACCTACTCCTGGGCTGCACATCCTATTTCAGCATATGCAAGTCACTCTCCGGAAGGCACTTAACGCTGTGAAGTGCATATACCTTCTCAGGGATCCAAACACTGGGTTGCAAAAATAGTAAATGGATTGCGTTTTTAAAATTTCTTTTGAAGGACTTAGGGACTGGAAATTACAGGGAGAATTTTTCTGATATCAAGCAGCTGGTAGAAGATGATTGTCTGGAGCCTTGGTTTATTTGACATTTCTTCAGTAGTTGCTGCTAACATACATACAGTCCAGCTACTTCCTAAATAATAGTGTGGCTAACTAAACCTGTTGCACTGTTGAGGGAAGAAAAAAAGAAAAAAAACCAAACAACAAGCAAACAAACAAACTGTGTTAAGATTAGGTTTTAGGATCTGTTTCCCATTGCAGAGACCTTTCTAAGTTCTGTTCTCTGTATAGGTACAAGTTAGAATTGCCACAGGTGAATATTTTGTTTGCTTTGCTTTTGTGTTTGCTTTTAATTCTGAATTACACCTACAGATACTTGGGTTATTCAGATCTGTTCACCTATACTTTCCCTGCCAGTAAGAACCCCTGTTTTGTACATACACCTCTGATCTTGTTATCTCATTCTAGCATCAAAAGCAGTTGCAGGAGCTCTCCCTGGATGCTTACATGAAAGTACTGTCTCATTTCACTAAACTTCTGCATATCTCTAGGAGACAGTATTTTCATTCAGCTGCAGGTGTCATTAAACCAGAGGTTAAACTTTGCCTAGAAGTGATGCCTGGTGCTACCTCGGGATAACGTTCTAATTTAAAGAATGTCCTAATTTAAATAATCTAAAGGGCAAGTGAACCACAGGATAAATCTTATATTTCAAGAATAATATTCTCTTTAAAAGAACAGAACTTTATTTCTCATTACAAAACTTCAATCATATAAGATGTTAAAATAAAACTATTTTATTTTCCTAAATGCTCTTTATCCAACTCTGTTGACTCAGCAGTTAGAAAAAAAGGATTACCCCACTGTAGGCCTGACCAAATAGTCAATGGTCAGAAAATCAGCAAGAAAATAGTAGTTGAAATTAGTCAACAATATATTACTTTGCAGTTAATTAAGAGACAGTTCTTCGTAGTTCATGACTTCGTGTTTGTACCTGCAGATCCTCCTCATTAATACCTGTTCAGGCTTACTCCTAAGCACTGGTGCTCACCTTTTCAATTACTTTCAAGCTGTTTTGTGGTTCCTGACCTCTGTCATCTTAGCAAGCCAATATAATGATTCAGCACAGAATAAGCTGATGTTGCATGAAGTATTTGATTGATTGAATGTATGGATGCAGATGGACCATGTAGTCTAGGCTTGATTCTTGGACTTGCTGTTTGTATTGCTCAGGGTATATGTAAGTGTATTTATATTTGAATTCCTTGTGACCAAGGCAAAAATGGACTGCTGTGGCTTAAAAATTGATCCAAACCACAGGCTGTTTCTAGAGGTCTCTTAGGACAGAGACCAGCAGACCTCAGGAATAGTTGTGGTAGGTTTCAACTATGGGTTAAATGTTCCTGCTCCACATGGTTTCCTTTCTCTCTCACCTTTGTCCTGTGAACACCTACTGAGGCATGAGTTCTTGTACATTTTGTGGAGTGGCATTGTTATATGCACTCTGTATTGTACTCTCAGTAATCCAAAGAAACGGCCGTTCTGCACTAACATGTTTGCTTAGTATCTTAAAATACTTAGGATTGTTAACAAAAGCCTAAATACCCACAAAAGAGATTACTCTGTACCATCTCCATGTTTACTGTGCCTAGTTCTGTTACCACTGTAAGTAAATGAATGCATATGTGTGCACCAAAAGTAAAAGCATTTTAAAGCACTTTGAAAAGGACTAGTAAATCATTCTTTCACATTTAAAAAAGTAACTGACATAATGTAAATGGAAGTCAATTCAGTATTTTTTTATTTCCATAATGTATATTTATATTGCATTTCCAATTTATGAGTTTTTGGTGGGTTGTTTCTGTGTTGGCTATTAAAAGTCATTGAGCTCTGAAAGGGTAATTCATTTACTTGTGCAGCAAATGTAGATTCAGTAACTACTTCATTATTCATAGAGGGGAACTAGAGCATGGAGCAGCTTGTCAATTGCAAAATGTTTTTCTCAGTACAGTGTTTCTTCAAAGGACAAAGTAATGAATCATAAATTAACAAACATCAGGTTGACTAAGTTGTTTTGTTTCTTTTTCTTTTCCTCTTTGTTTCTCTCCTTTTCTCCTGCACGATGTACTCAGATTGGTTCTCTCCTCTGTTTCGGACTACTTTGCAGCAATGTTCACTAACGACGTAAGGGAAGCAAGACAAGAAGAAATCAAGATGGAAGGTGTGGAGCCAAATGCATTGTGGGCTCTGGTTCAATATGCATATACAGGTAATAAGAATGAAAATGGGAATTTCATCTAGTGAAATGTCCTTCCGTGAGCATTATATTCCTTTACTACATTTCAAGTGCTCTTCAGAAATTATTGTTCGTGTTTTCTATTTCCTTATGAATAAATAAAAAGAAATCATTGCTGTTAGAATACAGTTTCTCTGATAATCCTGTATCCAGTTAGGTAACAAATTAAGTGAATATTTTAAATGTATCATGGCTGACAAAAAAAAAAAAAAAGGAATCTTATTAGGATTCCTTTTTCTTACATCATTGCAAACACTAATTTTGAAAAGCTGGTTATCTATTGCTGAGGGTGATGTTTGCTAAGCCTTATATTCTGTCATATAATCTGTAAATAATTCCATTGCTTCTGAGTTTTACTGTATTTAACAAATGATAAGAGCAAACTAATCTCCTTTTTGATATTACTAGGTCGCCTTGAATTAAAAGAAGATAACATTGAGTGCCTGTTGTCTACAGCTTGCCTTCTTCAGCTGTCTCAGGTTGTAGAAGCATGCTGTAAATTCCTAATGAAGCAGCTTCACCCATCCAATTGCCTTGGAATCCGATCTTTCGCTGATGCGCAGGGTTGCACTGACTTGCACAAGGTGGCTCACAATTACACTATGGTATGTTGTCAGTTTAAGTATCATCCACTTTATTTAGTAAGGAAAATACAGGATGTTTTCCTGAATAAAACAGTAAAGTTTTTCCCCCGGAAAGCCTTGATCATTTTCCAAGCGAGAATGCACATATGTTCCCATGATGAGAAATGACAAAATAATTATAAAGTTGCTGGGTTAGAGCTGGAAGGAAATAGGCAAGCATTAGTGCTTCCCTCTAACAGTAATGAGATTGTGTGATAAGCAGTTAATAAAATCATTCAGAAGCTTGTTCTTATTTCTGTCAGTCAAAAACTAGAAACTTAACAGCAGGCAAGCTGCCATCATCTAATCCAAAATAACACATTACTAAATGAAACTGTAGAATTCTTGTTTGTAATGAGCTGGAGTACTCAGGTTCTAAGTTATGCTTAGGGTATGAATGTGGGCATTCATCAATATAGATTCTGCATTATCTTTAATGTGTTAGTAATGGGATATCAGGATGGCATCAAACAATTTAAATCTTAGGCTGGGCAATAAAAATGTGACTAAATACAAATTTGCCAGTGATATTTTCAGAGTCAGTTTGTAGAAAAACTGACCTACCAACTTAATTAAACTTCATCCTCTGAATAGTCATCCTTATATTTTAATAGAAAATGTTCTTTCCCTTCTCACAAGCATATTTTAGTTCTGTTATCAGCAAAAGAAGGCAGGAGAATTATCTCTGAGGCAAGTCGGTTCATCTGTTCTTTGCAGAGGTACCGTGAGGCATTTTTCTCTCTTCTTGATGAAATTTTGCCTGTGTAAGCTCTTGGGACCCAAATGAGGGTGTGTAGATACTGCATAAGAGATGTGGGAATGAAGATAGTACTTAATTTGCTTGTGTGGCGTGGCTTTGCATTGCTGTTAAGCTGTTGGCCTAGGTCCAAAGGTTTAATTTCTGTTCTGTAATTAGTATTAGAAATCCATGGCTTTTCCTCTTGCTGCCTTAGTTTTTGCTGGTTTCAAAACTTCATTTTATTATTATTATTATTTCTTCTTGGCTTAAAATAACTTAGTTTAGTATATATAGCAGTTTAAAATATCTTTTTTTTTTTTTTTTAAAATATCATACAATGTTCTCCCTCAGTGAGTGGATCTCTGATTTATTTAAAATCATGTACACACTGAAATTTACCAAAGTGGGTCAATAAATGGTGTGCAAATTGTCACTTAGATGTTTCTATTCTTGATCCTCATTATTGCTCAAACAAAAATAAGGAGACTGCAATTAGGTAGAGAGATGAAACAGTAAAAATAAATGTGGCTTATGCCTTTGAGGAGTATTTGAATTAATGTTGAGTGAGACAGCGATACGAAAAATATGCAAAAAGAGAACCTCTCTCCTCTGACCTATTTGTTCTTTTTGAGAGTAAGTGTGTATTTTGGTCTGTGCTGTTGTCAGGTCTCTCATACGTGGACTGCCAAGATTAGAACGGTAATAAATGTTAGACTAATGCACCTTTAAAGATGAATGATGGGGATTGTAGTCTTACCATCTTGACTGGCAATTCATGACTTGTGGAGGAAAGGGGCTGTGAACTTTCTAAAAGCCATTCTTTTACAGCACCTGTCTGTCTTTTGTTCAGACTGCAAGAAAGTAGTTGTATGCCTTTTGGCCATTGCTTACTTCAGTGGCAAAATTGTTGCTTTTAAGACTTCGACGTGGATGAAATTTAAATTAGGTGGATTTTAAAGAGCCATTTTCAAAACTAATTAGTTGTGCTAGATGGATTCTTCCTAAGGCCTCTTTTAATGTTGTTTAGTTCCAACAGAGACATGAAATTGAATTTTAGTAATAATGAGTAATAGAGAAGCAGCTTCTTTAGTTTGAAATGAGTGTTACTATGGAAACTGCATAGAAATGTATAGTCCAATTGAATCTTCAATTAAAATAAATCCCCAAGTAATTTCATTTGTTTAAAAGCTGTTTGGAAATAGAAAATGTTCCACAGTAGTAAGTGCTAGCCACTTGATGCTCCTTCCATTAAGAAGAATTAGAGCATACGGGTGAAGTGTACCTGTAGTACCTGCAAATTTTTTGTTAAAACATCGAATTATTTTTATGCTGCAGTGGGCAGCATAGAAAACAGGGAGTCATACTGAGTATAGTATATACCTCTGGCTTTTCCAGGGAATTTTTGTTCTTTTAAAGCACTTGAAGGAAAAGGTAATGAATAATATAAACCAATTAAATTTTAATTTATATACGTTACTTGCTATGAGTTTGCCAGAAAAAAAATCAGATTGCCACGTAACTGTTTTTCTGCAATTAAAGTAACTTCTCGGTGTTAAAGGCTTTTATGACTCATACTATAATTTGATAGTCATCTTACCCTGCTTCATTAAACTAGTTCTTTACATGAAGACTAGAAATTCAGATGCAATGAGCATTTGGTTAAACTGAAGAACCAATCAGTGAGTTATCCCAGTAGGCATACCTCTGTTAATAGACTTGCTCTGTCTGAATAGTGTTTATCAGTGTAACTGGAAAGCATTACTGTGATTTTATGGCATGATTTTAATTGCATAGTAAAGTGTGATTAAAATTAAATAAATAAGAAATACTTGAATGCTGCACTTTTTCGTATTAAAGGTGTAGACATACGTTATGCTAGAAGGACTTAAGTGTTGCATTACTTTATTGCTTACTGTGTTGACAGTTGATACATTGTTTTTTCAGAGGAGAATAATTTTTAAGGTTATCATCAAAATGGGTCAATTTTTGACACTGCAACCTAAAGCTTGAAAAATCCTCGTGTGCATTAAGTGAAACATGAAGTAAACTGAAGTGATGAGTTGTGGATTTAATGCTGTGTAAAAAACAACTCTGATTTTATGCATCAGGGTTTCAAAATACAGTTGACAGAATCGTGAGATGTATCTGGGTAAAGGTATCTTTTTGGCAGAGGTTATCATGTTTTGCTGTAGTTTGTGTGTAGCATTTGGGTCATACAATTATAAATTCAGGAATTTTATTGGGCCGACCAGCAGTGTCTGTTCACTTGGTACCTGCTCATTTTTTTTTCCACACAAAAAGCTTTCTGTGCGTTTTTCTTGCCGTCTTCACAAAGCCATACGAAATAACCCTTTTGTCATCTTGTGTGTTTGAAGCAGTTGATAGTGTACCCTGAATGAAAACCAATAGCTCCTCTTCTTCAAAAAAGTAAACCAAAGAGGAATTAATAATTTCAGATGAGGAAAAGCTGGTCGCTTGTTGTTTCCAGAATATGAAATACCTGCGGTGAGTAGTGAGGTGTTAAGTGTCAGTAGCTTCTTCAGTACCCAGATTTTAACTTTCTTAATTGCAACCAAAAAAGAAGGAGTTGACATTCTAAACATAATGCGTGATAACGCCCGAGTCAATTCCTGTGTAGATAGTTTTGTAATCTTTGTTGCTTAGCTTTCCATGCTTAGAGCAGAGCGGAAAGCCATTTTAATTGCATCAGAAGTACACGAGCAGTGATAATGTTACAAGATTCAGATAAAGTTAATTTTGGAGTTTGGATGATTTCTGAGCACAGCCAATGGCTGTTTATAAGAAGGAAATCTTAGGGAGGCTTGCGTAATAGATTGAGGCTGAGCATAGAAACTGGTAATTTTGCAGAAGAATAGATGTGGGACACTTAGATAGATGTGGGATGCTCCTGTAAGGCAGGAGTTGGGTAACAAAAAAATCATTGCAATATGGAGTTTCTGATTTTGGCAGAGAAATCAGAGAGACATAATTTGTCTTTTTTCTTGCAACATCCAGGACAGTTTGTTCTTTTGGTAGGGGTGAGCATGAAAAGGGAAGATAATGAAGTGGTTTTTTATCCACAAAGGGCTAGACTCAAAGATTGCGTTAGTGCCTAAAACAAGGATTTTTATATTCTTGCACCTCAAATTGCAGTTCAAAATAATCCTGCTCAGTTATTGTCTGACTTGGAAAATACTCATTCACTTCTTTTCACCTGTGGAAACCCAAGATATTTCTGTCTTTCAAGTTTCCTAAGTTCTGCCAGCACTGCCTTGGCAAGACTAAATAGCTATGTGCTTGCTGCCCATCCTGTTTTGGAATCCAGAAACTATGCAGAGAGGGATCAAGCTACAGGAGTTGTACTCTAAACAAATCCTGGGCACCCTGAAAACATTAGATTGGTTTATTGCTTAACACAGCAGTCAAAGCTGACTACAAGTGAAGTAGCTGCTATCTGACATCTGTCTGACTCTTGATGGATGACCAGGAGGTCAGATAGCTCAGTTCTTAGTGAATTCATACCTCAGTTGACCAGCTGACTGAAGCAGCAGCAGACAAAATTACATTCCCTGTTTGTTCTCATTCAGATCCTGTGTGTCAAGCACCTCTTGCTTTTCTTCTGCCCAGGTTCAGAGCTTAAACAGTCCCCTGTGGTTGGAGCTGCCTGTTGGGCCACATCTGTACCATCTCCTCAGACGGCAGGTGTTCTGATGCTCTCCAGTGTTCTAATCCTTCTGACACAGTGTAGAGGGAGAATGACCATCTCTCTGGATCCCATTATAGGGATTAAGTGCCATTTAGAAATAAGCACCATCACGTCCTATCTTTTACGTGGTCCTAATATCTTTTTCTCTGTGTCAAATCCAAGGCAGACCCTGTGGTTAAGGATATCAGTATTATTCATTTCGCAGTTGCTGAAGGGTGAATTTAAGGTTATGATGTGGATGAGGATTGAGCATGGGAACTGTGTGTCCCTGTTTCAGCTAAGACATAAACCCCTGGCTACTCATTTGATAAAGTTTCCAAGCTCTTTGAGGAGCTAATTTTGGGGGTGGGAAACTTTTTTCACTTTCAGGACCAGAAGGCAATGGACTGAAAGTGCAGACCATTTGTTCTCTGAAATATCCTATTCTTCCACAGAGAGTTCCTATAAGAAGAAGGAAAGAAAAGGCTAATGAGGAGGTTAAGAGTGCTAGGAGATACACTGGCTCCTCCTTTTTGTCTTCAGAATCTCTGTCTGTAGAGGAAGAGGAATTGTCAGATTCTGATTTAAAAAAACCCCAGACGTAGGCCAAAGAGTGGCTGTGTTCCCAGTGGAATTCTTTGATACTATACTCAGAAGGAGTCTCTGCTTTAAAAATAGAATGGGAGCAAGAGGAGGTTGAAGTTGTTCCCATCAGAAAGCAATCGTCTGCAAGCAACAAGAAGGAAAATCAGGCTTTTTACACACAACAGCTGTTGAAGTGATGAAATCCGGTTGGAAAAAAGCTTTCCAAAGAGGATCTCTGACTGACTTATGCAAGATCAGCTTGTCATTGCCTTCAAAGACAAAGGAAACTTTCCATGAAGGTGCTTTCCCCTTCATCTTCCTGTGATCTGGATAGACAATATGGAAAGCTTAAGGTAGTAAGTGTTGGCTTTTCTCGTTGTCAGTGCTTACTGCCTGTTTATTCAGCAAAACTAAAAGCACAGCTCCAGCTTGCATACTGTCTAGGACAGAGAATCACCACAAAAACAGCAGCGGGAAAAATGAACTCAGTGGAGTCTGAATTTCTGTGAACTGCATGTTTAAACTCTGGAAACAATTTTCGTTGGTTTTCAGTTTCAGTTTTATTCCCGAGCATTCAATATCAGAGTAAAATAAAAGTGCATGTGTAGTGCTACTGAATATTAGTGCAGTGCTTTCATTGTTTTCAGTTCCTGTATTTGCTGATTTTCTTACTTTCATTTTGTAACACAAAGAGTTAAATTAATTAAAGAGGAAAAGACAGCTCTATCTTCCTTCTAATCTACTACAGCTTCCATTTGGAAGCACTGCTTTTGTGTAGCCAATTGGATCTCTCTAGCAGGAAAGCTTTTCAGATATTAAATGTAAAATCCTCCTTTCCAAATTCAATCCATGAATACAGTTATGTACAGGTAACTAATTTCTTTTCCTAATTTCAACTCTGGTTACCTGTGGAGTGGAGTCACTTTGACCTTTCCCCTTATGCATCTTGTAGCCATCTTATGTATCTGTGGCTTTCATGTAACATGGACTTGTTTGCTCCTTATTAGTTTTTTCCTCTTTTCTCAGCATTCTTTATTTAGTTAATATTTTTGAATTCCTGAGGTATAGCTTTGAAATGATTAGACTAAGCAATAAAAAGGAAGTGTTACCTTTTTCGCTTTGTTGTCATGATGTCCTTTGCATATGCAATGCAAACTGTGCTGTATGTTTTGTTCCCATCTTATATGCTAAAGTTGTACCTGTTTTGTAGTGTGGGTCCTGTTTCTGCTCACAAATTTCCCCCAATTGTTTTTTTTTAACTAAAAATCCTGTTTTTTCCCCAATGTGTATGTGTTTCTTATCCTTTTTTTTCCCATTAGTGTGCTATTTTTTTCTTTTTAAATCATTAAACAAGGTACTAAGTAAAGCTAATTTTGATATTAGGCCCAGTTAGACTTCCCTGTACATGGATGTAATGCATTTTACCCTCCAGGTGGTTTGGAGGTACATATGACAGCAGAGCAAAACCAGCATCCCTTTGGCTATCTAGCAATCAACAGGGCATTTCCTAAATTGATTGTAATAGTCTTTTCTTGTCGTGAAGTTACTTCTAGTTTGGAGTACAGGATTAACTGGGGTTTGGGATGTATAGACTGCTTTGACATTTTTTTTCCTTTGCTGCTTCATAAAGGTGTATGGGGAAAGAGGGATAGACATGATCTCACCCTTTTCTGTGACATTCAGGTTTCTCACTGTAAGTTCATAGTGCTGATTATGTTTCTACATATTTTTCTGCTATGTCTGCTTAAATTCATGAGAATCCTTACAGAATATTCTGCAAGTCCGAGTATTATGAAGTAATAGGATTTCTATGTCAGAAGTGTTACATATTGTGACTTTCCTATTTTGAAGTAAGGATATGTTGCTGGAAATGGCAGGATAAAAGTTAGAAAATTGAATCCTATGAAAGTAAATATTGTTAATAAAGCAAGAAGTGTACCATATTGTGCATTCTTTGTGTGTTTTTCTCCCCAGTCAATCAGATCAGCTGTGTAAAGCCTACAAAATAGTAAAATAAATGTAAATTAGTCCACCTAAAATCAACAAAATTTTGTGGTGTTTATTTCCTCTGAAAACTTAATCTCATAGTTTAATCTAGCAGTAATGAAAACAGATGTTCCCAGTAGCTGTAACATGTTGTGCATTTTGCTTGACAAAGCATCTTATGTTGTATTCTACCATATCAACAGGAACAAACCGGATCTCTTATTTTTTGTTTTTAAACTACACTTCGGAAAGTATTTCTTCAATTTGTAATGCCAAGACAGTAACCCCAACAACCCATTGCTCACTTCTGTCCCTTTGCTTCCCTCCTTGGTTGTTTCAGCACATCTGTCTGTGGGATTGATTGATAGAGTTGGAGAAATGATCAGGGGTCAAAATAACTCAGTACATTTTTATTTTGCTTTTTTTTTTTTCTTTCCCCCTCCTCCCAGGTCAGTTCTCCCATGGTATTTACTGGCACAACTGAGTGATGGTGTGAGGGGAAGGAACAGAGGGGAGGAAACAATAGGAGTTCCATAAAATGTCTTTGAAGTATGATGTCACCTGTATTAAAAATACTTCTCTTTTGCAGGAAAACTTCATGGAAGTAATTAGAAACCAGGAATTTCTGTTATTGCCAGCCACTGAAATTGCAAAGCTTTTAGCAAGTGATGACATGAATATCCCTAATGAAGAAACTATACTGAATGCACTACTTACGTGGGTTCGACATGATTTGGAACAGAGAAGGAAAGATCTCAGTAAACTCCTGGCTTACATTAGACTGCCTCTGCTTGCTCCACAAGTAAATTGTTCAATTCCTCTCTAGTTTATACCATGGTTAAAGTGGGCATAACGCCTACGGCATCGAGATACTGATAGTGACGAATCCTAAAAGCTTCAGGATGCTTAATGATTTGGATTCTTAGAGCTTTGTATAAGGACTTAGCATGTTGTATAGGTGTGAGAGTTTGTGTCTGTGAACTGCAGCATATTCGCATCATAACCTGAGGATCAGTCAGGACACAAGAGCTGCTAGGAAAAAATCACCTTGGTTGCCTGGAAAAGTACTTATCAAGGATACGTTTGTCACTGGAAGATGTGTCCTTTTTAGATTTCTTCTTTATTCAACTTGCACAGTTTATTTGGATCATTACACTTCCTTCATATAATCGAGCTATCTTTGAGATTTAGGAAATACAATTTGTATAAATTATTTGGAGTAATTTTTCTTCTATTAATTCTTGATAAACCAACTTTGGGTACTTTGTTTTTGATACTTACTTCAGTTTTCCTAGTCTTGTAGGAATGACTGCTCTTATTATGGTCATGTGTAGCATTGAATTCATTATCTGATAGCATGCATGTAAGCTAGGTTTGATTTTATTATTTTTTTTTCCTTCTCTAGTGCTAGCCTTCATTACTGGACCTTCATTAGTAATATTTAATAAGTAATATTTAACATTTACTATGCCATCAAAAGTTTTTAGTTTGTTTAGTGAGAATTATCTCTATTAAATTAAGAAAAAAGGATTTTTATGGAACCTGAATAATAAGTAGAATTCATTAACACAACAAAAACTGAGTTAGATTCATACATAGTGATAAATCACATGCACATCATTCTGTGTATTACCTCTAATTTGGTATCCTCTTGCTGGATGGGTGAGATTCACTAGCAAGCATTTTAGTATTAGTATTTACATGCTGCTTACTATATATGCAGTGGCAGGATTTTCTCAGTTGTGGCCTTGACTTCGTTTCTAGACAAAATTAATTAAATAATACACTGTAGGCCAGCTAACCTGGAGGAAATCATTCTTTTGTTGAGCATTTAATTAATTGATAACTAAGTAACCACTGCTATATTCCTCTTACTTAATTGACTGTAATTGAAACCAAAAATATGTACTGAAATCAAATCATGTCCAATCAGTAACTGATTAGGAAAATAGCAGAATGAAACACAAAAAGCAATACCATGTTTCACTTACCTAATTTTTCATGTCTTCTCCAAGTATCTACTTAACATTCCTAATACAGTATTTTTCTGTTGCCTTTTTATTAATTACTTTCTTTGATAAAATCAAGTGTTAATGCTGTGATTTTAATATGGCAACAATTAGTGCATTGACTAAATTGGTTTGAAAAGCCCAAAACAGTCTTAACATTTTCAGAATCATGTTTTGCTTCATAATCACATGACATTAGGCAATCTGACAGCAAATAGAAGATAATGCAAAGGTTTCAAATTTTACGGTTGAAAGGTTAAAGCTATTTGAAAGAAATGAAATTGGAAAATTGAACAACTTGCTGAAATCAATAACATCGCAAGCAGAGATGCAAAGAATATTACATTTATGCACTTAAAGAAAAACACTTTTGGAAATACTGTGATGCTGTAGCACTGGAAGCAAAAAATTGTAATGAATTGTCAGTTTTATTGGTTGTGGTTTTATGCATCTCTTTGTACATAGCATTCTGTCATCTTTTTGGTTATTGCAAGCAGTGTCCTAAATACTTGTCTCTTTTTTTGCTCTTGCAAGGGCTAAAGATTAATATTTGTCAGCTTCTTAAGCTGGAAGATGGCAAGTATCCCAGCTCAGATAAATTAATGAAAAAGATGATTAAGCAATTTCTGAGATACAAGGTAGTTCAGCTTCATTTTAGACAGAAATTTTTAGCACTTATGTATCTGCTTTACCTTTCTCTTTCTCAGTTTCTAATGACTCTAATTTCATGTTGACACAGTATTTGTAACTGCTCAGTTATAAATGCCTTTAGTATGAGGAGCTATGTAATTATAAAATTTGGAAAAAAAATTTCTTTCATTTAAGTAAGCCTGTTCCAAGTTCTTAGAGTGAAGAGTATTTACAGAAAATTGTAATAGAGTAGGCTTAGTTTCAGGAGGTTTTTGGGTACCAAAACAATCTTAAATTGTGTTTCTTTTTAACTGAGATGAAGCTTCTTTCAGAGATTGAGTCTGTGCTATGGGAAAACTTCTTTGTAGGTTGGGGGGTTAGAAGCTGGAGAAAATTTGCATTGCATCTTGTTGCAAAACTCATTTAAAGCAACACCATGTGTGTATGTATATTAAATGCTGCTTGTATATCAGAAAAATATGCTGGAGGTCTGAATTGGTCATGTTGTGTACAAGCCTGAATTTCCATTCGTGCAACTGTGACAAAGTCCAATTTAGGACAGTAGCAATTCATTGATTTTTCATTTTTTTAAAACCATGTCCAGTTTTATAGCACTGTATGCTGACAGTTAAAATATGGCTTTTAGTTTACTATTTTATAATCACAGAGTGTCCCTGTGAAGTGATACAAGTGGTAAGTGGTGCTTTGGGTCAAGAGAAGAAATAATGGGAAGTACTGAAACTAAAGCATGAAAATTAAGTACCCTCTGCTAATTTACATGTGAACATTTTAATTTACTACTTTAAATAGAATCATAACATTAGCCAATTAGAGAAATACTGCAAAAGTCAGGCTCAGTTTTAAGAAGAGTCATTGGTGAAGGGCTTGAAAGGTTTCGAGGTTTTTTATTCTTTGTGCATGTTAATTATGTTTTCTGTCATAGTTTCTGTTGGCTTGCCTGACACAGAGATGTCCAGGTTTAGCAGACTGTACTTACCTCTGTCTCTTCTGGAACCACAGATACCGTGTTTGCCGCTTTGCAATCCTGAGGCAGCTTTAAAGCCAGGGTATACACATCATATTATGCACAACTATTTAATAACAAGTCCCTTTAGTACTTGAATTTGTTACTGGTTGGCTGTCAGCAGCTCAACAATGACATCTTGTTCTGGTTTGTGGACTTGTATTTCTAAAAGTGTTTGGATTTTGTGATGGCAATTCAGAGGCATTTGCCTTTTTCTCATTGTTCTGACAACTGTCCAAGTCCCAGTGGGGCACTTCACTTGCTTTTTTCTCTGTTACTCAGGCCATGTCTTGCAGCTCAGAAAAATGCCAGTTGTCTAGACTTCTAATAATCACATTTGGGACACTCAACCTACTAATGTATTTTTCCTGCAGTCTGACAAACAAAAGATTCCAGAATCTTTAAACTTAGTAACTTTCATTAGTAATCTTAATTTAATTTTATTTGTCAGATTTTAAAATTTGTCAAATTTGCTGGCATCCTTGATCCTAAAATTTTTAACAAAAAAGGCATGTATGAATTGATATACTGTGATCTGGGTCACTGTCAGAGTGAGAATTGAATATATATTAAAATATTCAGCTTGTCCCAGAAGTGACTTTTGCAGGCCTCTGGATTGAGTGGCTTTGGGAGTAAGAGTGTGAGTGTGAGGTTAAACTGACCTACATACTTGTAGCCTGATTCCATTTCTGTCAACGTGAAAAATTCTTTGTGGCCAGCGGGTCAAGGGTGGTAATTTGCTGCTCTGGTGAGACCTCACCTGCAGTACTGTGTCCAGCTCTGGAGTCCTCAGCACAAGAAGGACATGAACCTGCTGGAGTAGGTCCAGAGGAGAGCCACAGAAATGATCAGAGGGCTGGAACACCTCTCCTGTCAGGAAAGCCTGAGAGAGTCAGGTTTATTCAACCTGGATAAGAGAAGGCTCTGGGGAGATCTTAGTGCAATCTGCCAGTATTTAAAGGGCACTTGTAAGAAAGATGGGGACAGTTGTTTTTAGCAGGGCCTGATGCAAGAGGACAAGAGGTAATGGTTTTAAACTAAAAGAGGATAGATTTAGACTAGATAAAAGGAAGACATTTTTTATAATGAAGATGGTGAAACACTGGAACAGGTTGCCCACAGAGGTGGTAGAAGCCCCAATCCATGGAAACATTCCAGGTGAGGTTGGCTGGGTGTCTGAGCAACCTGACCTAGTTAAAGATGTCCCTGCTTAATGGAGGGGGATTGTACTAGATGACCTTTAAATGTCCCTTTCAACCCAAACCATTCTATGATAACATACCTTTAAGTGGCACTGGAACACAAGGCAGTTTTGTTTTCTTCTTTTGAACTATTAAGATCAGATGGCCTTCCCTTTTTTTTTTTTTTACTTAATGGCTGAGCTTAAAATGTGAATGCTTTATTTATTACCAGTTTATCTTTACCCTAGTCATTTTTTTTATATGACCATTTTGAAAATACATGGATTTTTAAATCAGGCAGTGGAAGTCTTTGGATAAAATCATGATAATGAAGCAGATCCTGCTGGAAACTATGCTAGGGCACATGGAGAATAAGGTGATTGCCGACAGCCAGCATGACTTCATTGAGGATGTGTTGTGCCAGAAAAGTTTGGTGTCCTTCTACAGTGGGGTTACAACACTGGTGGATAAGGAAAGAGCAACTGACGTCATCGTACAAAACATTTGACAGTGTGCCACACAAAATCCTTGTCTCTAACTTGGAGAGACATGAATTTGACAGATGGACCTCTTTGTGGATAAGGAATTGTCTGGGTGGTCACACTCAGCATTGCAGTCAACAACCCTGTCCAAGTGGAGACCAGTGACAAGTAACACTCCTCAGGGGTCAGTATTGGGACCGGTGCTGTTTAACATCTTCATTGGTGACGTGGACAGTGGGACTGAGTGCACCATCCACAACTTTGCAGATGACATCAAGCTGTGTGGTGTGGTTGAAAAACTGTAGAGAAAGGATGCCATCCAGGGGGACTTTGACAGGCTTGAGAAGTAGGCCTGTGCACCCCTTGTGAAGTTTAACAAGGCCAAGTGTAGGTCCTGTGTGTAGGTCAGGGCAATCCCAAGCATAAATACAGATTGGGCAGAGAATGGATTCAGAGCAGCCCTGAGGAAAAGAATTTGTGGGTGTTGCTTGATGAGAAACTCAACATGAGCCAGCAGGGTGCACTCATGGCCCAGAAAGCCAAGCGTATCCTGGGCTGCATCAAAAGAAGCATGACCAGCACATCAAGGGAGGTGATTCTCCCCCTCTACTCCAGTTTCATGACACCCCACCTGGAGGACTATATTCAGCTCTGGGACCCCCAGCATAAGGAGGAGCGAGTCCAGAGGAGGACCACAAAGATGATCAAGGGGCTGCAGCATCTCTCCTATGAAGACAGACTGAGAGAGTTGGGATTTTTCATCCTGAAGAAGACTCAACTCTAGGGAGACCTTATAGCAGCCTTTCAGTACCTAAAAGGGGCCTACAAGAAAGCTGAAGAGGGACTTCTTACAAGGGCACGTAGAGATAAGACACTCTCACTGCAGGGTAGTGTAGGGGTAACAACAGGTAACAGAAAGAGGATAGATTTAGATTGGATATAAGGAAGAAATTTCTTACGATGAGGGTGGCGAGACACTGAAACAGGCTGCCCAGAGAGCTTGTGGATGCCCCATCCCTGGATATGTTGGGGGTGGGCTTTGAGTAACTTGGTCTAGTGGGAGGTGTCCCTGCCCATGACAGCGGGGTTGGAACTAGAGCATCTTTAAGGTCCCTTCCAACCCAAACCATTCTATGATTCTGTGAAAATGTAATCTTGGTTTTATTCTTCATGTGGTTTATAGCAATTTTCTTTCTTTTTCACAGTTTCTGGCAGATATGGAAAATAATGCACTCTTTAGGGATGACATTGAATGTCAAAAACTCATTATGGAAGCGATGAAGTACCATCTGTTGCCAGAGCGACGACCTATGCTGCAAAGTCCTCGCACCAAACCTAGAAAATCTACAGTGGGTGTTTTGTTTGCAGTGGGAGGAATGGATGCAACAAAAGGTATTGGCTTATATAATGATCAGTTGATGAGCTGTTGTGGTTCTTTTTAAAAGAAATGTTTGATAGATGTTTTTACAACGTGTTAATTCTAAAATTCAAAGATTCTGCAGTATAGAACATGAAATTTCTTAAATATACACTGTTTATTAGGTTAAAAAAACTGTGGCTTTTATAATACTGTTAACATTCTGCAAGCTAGAGTTATGATTGATTTGAAATTATCAAGGGAAGATCTGATTTCTGAGTAGTGAAATGTTGAATTGAGTGAAAAGTAATCTTTATTTACTTGAGTGGGAATTAATTTGGAAAAGGAAGAAAATGACAGAAAGGGCCCAAAGGTAACCTGCACCTATATTGAAGAAAACAAGAGATAAAAAAAAAAAAGGCTTTCTAAGTAATTGTTAAATGTTTCTGTCAGAGGTACTTGCATTTTCTTTTTTATAGGCATTTCCATACTGTTGAATCTGCAAGTTACAAAAGTTGTGGCAGAGAAAGTATTTTCTTCCACTTGTTTTAAACCTAGCAGTTTTAGTACTTTGTCACATAACTTCAAATTTTTCTCTAATGTTACAAAACAGTTGGTTTCAATATACGATTGCATTTCATCAGGGTTGCTTTGTAATCCTAAGATTTGTATTTCTAAAGGCTTGATTCCACAAAGCAGCTGGAAATCCTTTTTTTTGTCTTTAAAAGCAGTGAGAAAATCCTCCTTTATAACGGTGCAGTTAATTCCTGAGGAAGTCAAAAGAGACTATTTGTATACATAGAATTAAGAGCCTGCTGCAGGATGTCACGCTGCCTTGTGGGATCAGCATATTGCTGGGAAAGAAACCTCCTAATAATTTTTTTTTTTTTATAACTTGCATATGTTGTCATTCAGGAGCCACCAGCATTGAAAAGTATGAACTTCGTACCAACATGTGGACTCCTGTTGCAAACATGAATGGACGGAGATTGCAGTTTGGAGTTGCAGTCTTAGATGATAAATTGTATGTTGTTGGTGGCAGAGATGGACTGAAAACACTGAATACTGTGGAGTGCTACAACCCTAGAACAAAAACTTGGAGTGTAATGCCACCTATGTCCACTCATCGTCATGGTCTTGGTATGTAGAGTTCTGTAAAGGCCAAATGCTTATTTTTAAAAGGTTACCTGGTTTAGGATCAGTCAAGAAACATTCAGAAATTAAGTTTAGGAGGGTGGAAACTTTTGTATTAAAGCCAACTGCTTATTGAATGTCTTTTCTCCTTCAGATTATATCCAGCATTGGCTACCAAAAGGAAATATCTTTTTGTTTTTAAGTATTTTGTGGTGTGCACTGGATTGTCACTAGGAAAATGACATCTTTTTTCCCCTTATCCAGAAGCTGTTGTTTTTCATATCTGGGTTGGTTTTTTTTTTAGGAGTGGCTGTATTGGAAGGTCCAATGTATGCTGTGGGAGGACATGATGGCTGGAGCTACCTGAATACAGTAGAAAGATGGGATCCACAGGCTCGTCAGTGGAACTTTGTAGCTAGTATGTCAACTCCAAGGAGCACTGTTGGTGTAGCAATATTAAATGGAAAGTATGTGAAGGCAACTTCTGTTTTCTATCTCATTATTTTAATGTAATTACAGGACAATCCTGAATGACTATTAATAATTTCTCTTCCTAGATACCTGTTGATAGCATTAAGAATCAGATTTCACAGAAAAGATACTGTATTGGGTCAAGCAAGCTTCCCCACAGCATCACAGTGATATACCATCTCTGTGGGCTAATAAGTAGCTATCATCTCGTTAACATAGACAGGAACAAATGGTTGTGCTCTCCACAAAGTCTCCAGTGATTTCCTCTTGCTGTGACATTTTGAACAGTCAGCTTCCAAAATGATTGCAAAGTGGTGGAGAAGTACTCACATTACATGGCATTAACTCAGAACAGTAAGCTCTGGCAGAATTAATCTAATCTGGCATCTGAAATTCCTACAGCTGTTTCTCAGTGAAAATATGCCTAATTCCTAATACAAAGCATGTTCAGGTGGCTAGGTCATTTTATGTTGCAATCACAGTAAACGTCTGGGAGTGACCTCAAGGAGTTTCCTAATGTTCTGCTACCCCAAAGCTGAAGCAGTTGTACTTGAAACACTCACAGTCAGTGTGATCTTGTTCTTAACCTCTAGTGGTAAAGTTTCTGTAACTTCCCTAACCATCTGCTTAACTATGAATACATCTGTGAGGTTCTCCTCATGTCAAGTCTTAAATACCTTCTGCTTGTTTATATCGCTATTGTTTGTGCTATCCAAAGTGAACATGGCAAATGCATCTTTTCCTTCCTATTTGCAACAGTCTTTTCTGTTTAAAGACACGTTCCCTTGGTATTCTGTCATCAGGACTGAATAACTCCAGCTCCTTCGGTCTTTGTAGACCATGATTCCTAGGCTTTGAATGATTTTCGTTGTTACCCTTTGGACTAAGTGTAATTGTTCTGTACCATCTCAAAATACAAGTGATACTTGAATCAAACTATTACAAAAATAAAGATCAGTTGAAATCACAGAATTACAGAATAATTTGGATTGGAAGGGACCTCTGGAGTTACCTGATCTGACACCAGCTCAAAGGAGGGCCAGTGTTAAAGTTGGATCTGGCTTCAAAGTTAACTGAGGTAGCTCAGGTCATAGCTGAGTTTTGAATGTCTCCAAGGATGGAGATTCAGTGGTCTCTCTGGGCAGCCTGTTCCGATGTTGGACCACCATTGTACTGAACACTTTTCTTCTAGTATCCAGTTGAAATTTCCGTGTGTTTGAACTTGACTCTTATTCGTCCTCCTTTTACTGCATACCTCTGAGAATGATCTGTCTTCTATATAACATCTCATTAGGTGGTTGAAGACAGCAGTAAGATGCCTCCTTACCTGTCTCGAGAATTCTTAAGACTGCACAAAGGCAGCTTTCTCAGCCTCTTCTTATATATCATGTGTTGTAGCTCCCTCATCATCTTGGTGACCATCAGCTGGACTTGCTCCAGTATGGCAACACCTTTCTTGTACTAAGAGCCAAAAGCTGGACGCGATATCCAGAAGCAGTCTTACATATACTTAGTAAAGGGGCTCAGCTGTCATTACTTCACGCTGTCATACTGCTGACTTCTTGTCTGCAGGACTTCAAAGGCTGGTTTTGCTAAGCTGCCTCCTCTGCTGTCAGCTCCCAGCCTGTACTACTGCATGGGAATATGCCATCCAAGGTACAAGACTTTGCATTTGCCTTTGCTGAACTTCAAGAGAGTACAGTGAGCCCATTTTTCCAGCCTGTCTAGGTCTCTCTGAATAGTAACTAAGCCCTCCAGCATATCAGCAACTCCCCTTAATTTGATACTATCAGTAAACTTACTAAGGCTGATTTCCTTTACATCTTTCAGCTAACTAATGAAGACATAGAGCAGTATCAGCCACAGTATCACCCTGGGGGGAATAAGATTAGTAACCAGCTGGACTTCATACTGCTGATCACAGCCCTTTGAACCAAGTAGGCCTTCCAGTTTTTCACCAGCCTTCTAGTGAGCTTATCCAAATCATATTCTGCTAGAGTGGCTACAGGAATACCATAGCAGACAAAGCTAAACTGATTTGCCATCTAGTGTTGTGGTTGCGGCAGAATATTTACACTTTCCTGACCACAAATTTTCACTTCCTGCGTATGTACAATCTGATGCATCTCCCTTGAGCTCTTTATCTATAGTAAGGTAGCAAATAGCTTTTCACACTTCTATTTTTGGAAGGTTAATCTGCTGAATTAGTACAGCTGAAATGTACAAAGGGTCCTGCGAGATCTGGAACAAGTCCAGGAATGAGTGGAAATACTCACTTGGTGCAGGAAGGAGGGAAAAAATTGAACAACCAGCAAGCAGAGTACCTTGGGCTGCCTTGGAACTGCAGTCTCAGATGCCTCAGTTAGGTCTGAAGCTTCCTATGTATTCAGCAGAGGGGCCCAAGTGTGGTGAAAAGCGCCAGAAGTAGAGCCTCCCATTTCTCTGTTATTATAAAACATTCCCTAAACTCTTCGCATAGGCAGCAACCCTGCCTGCCTATAGCTAAAAAAGCTTAAAAGTGCCTGTGGCATTTCAGCTGAGGGAGCAGTAACTTCTGCACCTTCTAGTAGTATCTATCTATAACCTGATACATTTCAGATGATCTGCTAAAAACCTTCATATAGAGAAATAAATATATCTTTCTGCATGTCCACAATTTGAAATCACTGCATGAATGATCAAAACTTGTGTCATGTTTTGCAGGGAGGTAAGATGGGGGGCTTCATTTAAATGCACTATTGCATAAAGGATTCATTTTTAGCATTGAATTTTTTTGAACTGCAACAGGATTTTTCAACCCTTCAGTACATTCATTACCTTTAAAAAGTTGTGTTATTAAACATAGGAACTTCCATGGAAATGTGTTTTTTTAAAAGAGTATTAAAATGATTATTAAGAACTAGCAGGTCAACCATATTTACAAGGTGTTTGTATTTGAGTTTGTTGGTATTATTTAAAAAAAACCCAAACCAACAACCGTGTTTCCCAAACTGAGGGCATCTTAAACATGCTTCATAGTAACTGGAGCTTCATGTGCTGGAGCAAGTTATGAGGAGAACCTGAGGGACCCAGGTTTGTTTAGTCTGGAGATGAGGTGGCTGAGAGGAGGCCTTACTGCTCTACAACTACCTGAAGGGAGGTTGTAGTGAGGTGGGTGTTCATCTCTTCTCCCAAGGATCTAGTGATAGGACAAGAGGAAATGGGCTTAAGTTGAGCCAGGAGAGATTTAGGTAGGGTATTAGGAAAAATGTCTTTACTGAGTGGTGGGCCATTGGAACAGGCTGCCCAGGGTGGTGGTGGTATCACCATCCCTGGAGCTGTTCAAAAAACAACTAGATGTGGCACTTCAGGACTTGGTTTAGTGGTCACGATAACGTTTAGTAGATGGTTTGACTTGATGATCTTTAAGGGCATTTCCAACCTTAATAATAATGATTCTATTCTAACTGTTGTAAATTCTCCACAGTCATCCTATACAGAAAGTATTTAATGTTTATTTGATTATTTAACCATTTGTAATGTGCCTTAGGCTATGAAAAGATTTTATTAATGATATTTCAGGTGACCTTTCAAACTTGACATTATTTCTGATGAGTTGCTTCCTTTTAAGAATGGTATCTGAGTTCTACCTTTCCAAATAATAGTGCTGGGCATTTCTGCTGCTAAGCATAGATTGCTTATAAACTCTGTGCATAAGCTCTTTATCAAGTTTGATTATTTGATTAGTTTTAAATGTTCATCAGTGATGGAGTGCTCCTAAAACTAATCTTTTCCTTCTAGCCTTTCCAAAAAGTTGAATTCCTCTATTAACTGAATACTGGAAACCTTTTTGTTAGAACTGAGCAAACTAAGCCACCTAGTGGGTGCGAGGGACTTAACACAGCACTGCCCAGATCCAGAAAAAACCTCAAATACCTAATATGAGGCAGGGCAGAGTTGTTACATGCACTGATCCACTCCTGAATTTGTCCCTCTGACCTTTGTCTGTCAAGTCACATCAGTAATTTTGAAAATATGCATAGATTGGAACATAATCACTGTGTTACAGATACAAGTTTTCTGTAAATTATTGTTATTACACATTGATCAGGACAATAGGAAAAGATGGGAGCAAATTTTATCTGAGTTTTTTTAACAGAGCATTCTGGTGAAAGTTGAAAATCTTCTTCACTTCCCTTTTTAGCAACCTTGAAAGCTTCTTGTGCATTTCTGGAAACTTTGTCTTGTACAAGCTATTTAATTTACTTTTTCTTTTTTTTGTACTTTTTAGGCTTTATGCAGTTGGTGGTCGAGATGGAAGTTCTTGTCTTAAGTCAGTGGAATGTTTTGATCCTCATACAAACAAATGGACCCTCTGTGCTCAGATGTCAAAAAGAAGAGGTGGTGTAGGTGTAACCACGTGGAATGGGTTCTTGTATGCAATAGGTGGTCACGATGCCCCAGCATCAAACTTAACATCCAGGCTGTCAGACTGTGTAGAAAGGTAATATCCTGATGACATATCTTGCTAGTAATTCTGATAGTGCTCGTCTATGCACTCATTGATGGAAAGAGCTGTAAGTACAAACCCAAGAAAAGAGCCATGTTATTTTTAGCGTGAGCAGAGGAAACTTAAGTATAAAAACATACTTTGTAGTCATAATACAAATGAAAATGTTGCCAAGACACACTATTTAAAGTGAATTCTGCCTCATGCACTTCATCTAGAATTTTTTTTCCTAACAATCTCATCAAATGAATTATGATTTATTACTGAGAACAACTTGGAATTGGATGCTTTCAAAAATAGAGCAGAACTTCTTTCGCACCAGAAGTCTGTGTCAGTTCACATTGTAACCTCTAACGGAGTTACAGTCAATGTAGATCCTTAAATATCCTATTCTTTCTTGTATCCCCTGATGACCCTGGGAAACACATGTAATTCACTCATCCCAAAGTTGGTGTGTCTTTACGTAAAGGTATTAATGAATGACTGTATTACAAATTGCAGAAGCACATGTGTTCCATAAAGTATTTTAAGAAGACAGTAAATACTTAATAATGTACTGCATTAAGCCTTCACTGGCATTTCAAGTCTTTCTGAAATATGATCTAATTCTTTTCTTTTTTTTTTGGCCCCCAAATTGTAAAGCTTCTCTTTTCTCCTCTTATCTCCCAGTACTTACAGTGATTCTTCATCACCCATCTTCTCCTTTTACTAGATTTCTTTATGGTGGGAGATGTCATTTGCCCTCTACCAAAAAATAAAAAAAACAAACCACCACCAAACTCCCACCCCCTCCCCTGCAAAAAAAAAGCCAACAAAACACCATGACAAAAGAGAGGTGTAGTTTTCAAAGTGTCAGTATCCTACTAGACCCCATAACATATTGAAGTTGTGCTAAAAAGACTCCAGAAAAGTTTGCAGATAGGAAGCTACATCTTAGGAAATACCAAATTTTTAAAGGAAAACAGATAATTAAAAGCTCAAGAGAAAGTAATAGGTCCTTGTATATTTCTGTATCAATATTTTCTGAAACAAAGTTACAGGACACATGACTTTAATAAACAGTAATCATTTTGTAATGCATTTTGTCCTGACTCTTTAAGTAAGATGAAATTGAGGACCATCAACTTCATGGAAATAGTTCCTTTAAAAATTACCAATTTCATAAAGCCACACTAAGCTTCTGGGTATTTGTTTACCAATATATTTTTCAGTAAATCATTTTTCACACATAAATGCATTGGTTTATAAATTAATTCTAAAATAGCTTAAACTGAGAAGTAAATTCTATACATAGCTCACTAATGATCCTCATTCACTATGTTATACTTCTGTTTGCAGGATGTGCTTCAGGCAGTATTTGCACGTTATGATCATGCTTGCATGCATTCCTGTAGCACTGACTACAGAACTGAAGATGTCTGTGCTCTTCATGCAAACAAATTAAGACTAGTTATCTTCCAAACTTGCTTTTAGCGAGGATGATATTGTATCCAAAGATATATTTTCTTTTGTAGTTCTTTAGAGCCCTTTAGAGCTTTATGATGACATCAGTTCTGCTGTAAGCATCTGTAATCTTAACATTGTCTTTTTTTCAGTCAGGTTAAAATATGTTGCTTGACATAAGAATAGTGTGAACTCTCCTAGTTCTCAGTTTGACTTGTAAAGAATGTTGATATTCTAGAATCACACCAATGTTTTGTCATTAAACAATCTGTCTTTTTTGATGCTTCTGATGATACAGAGCTATGATTAAAGAAATGCTTTAAATTGTCTTAATGGTTTTGCATTTCTCCCAGAATTTTCTCAGACTTTTTTGGTTGTTTTTTTGTTGGTTTGGTTTTTTTTAAATAGTGACTTTTCATGGCAAGTAACTCTCTTTAGTACCACACAACTTTAACAGCCTTGTGCTTTGACATGTAGTAGTTATCACTTAGAGCAAGCATTTGCAGAGCAGCAGAACTGTTTCTGGAATGGTACGTTTAGGCATACAATAAGAAATGTAGTTAAAGCAGCTGTATGTGTATGTATGTATTACTATATGGAAAGCAGCAGAAAGTAGGTATCTAGCTAGTACTGACTCTGTTACCAGATGTTTAAGGGAACATTTTCAAACAGAGTATTTGAGGGAAAAAAGTCCTTTGAAAATTAACACCCAAATCCGTATTGTCCGAATAACACCTTTTTCTACTACCTTGAGAATCTCAATTTCAGTACATTTCTTCTATTGAATTTTGGCAACAGTTTTAGAGCATAACACGAATTATCTTTTAGGTATGATCCAAAAACAGATACGTGGACTGCTGTGGCCTCTATGAGCATTAGCAGAGATGCAGTGGGAGTATGTCTTCTAGGTGACAAGCTGTACGCTGTTGGAGGATATGATGGTCAAACATACCTTAATACAGTGGAGTCTTATGATCCCCAGACAAATGAATGGACACAGGTATAGTTCCTGATCAGACCATACACTACTATTTATCTTGTTATACTATTATTTATCTTGTTATATTTATCTACTATCTATCTATATCTAGCTATGTCTATATCTCTACTATATCACTACTATTTATCTTGTTATACTATTTATCTTGTTATTTCAAGTGTGCCTTTTCTTACAAGGAGAATTCAAATACTCCTCTAAGAATTCACTACCTTACTAGTCTGTTCTCTCTATTTTTATTTTTTTTTTGTCTACAATCTCAAGATGATTTATCTTGAAGAGACAGTTGTTAACTTGTGATAAATGATCCCTCTTTGGCAGGAGTATAGCTATTTTCTTTGACAGTTTCAACTATTGTTAATAAAATCTATTGACATGTTGCCCAAAGAGAACCGAAGGGTTCTGTTTACATGACTTCCTCTTCTGAAGATAAATGATAAATGAAAATTAGTTTTAGCTATAATGAGTTTCTCAGGGAGTTTAACAGTTCTTTCAAGATCTTGGTCATCTTTTCATAAAGAATCCCTTCCTGATGTGGATGCTACTACATACAGTGTGTGCAACCTTCAGGAAGCCTTTTCCCATTTCTATTCACCCAGCTTGAAAAAATAATAATTTAAAATAAAATCTTCAATTAATGATCAGAAACCATTACAGTTGATTCAAAGCTTGGTTACCTTTTTTATAGCTCCAGGAATGTGCCTCTTTACTGGAAGAAGGACTTGGGTGGGCCGTCCTTTGGTATCTACTGCAATTTGAGATGCCCTAAAGTGTCCACATCCACAAAGGGTTAGCAGATACAGCTCAGAATCTAAGGGAGATAAAGGCCCTTCTGGAGTCCAGTTGCAGGCCAAGATGAATGTCCAATGTCATCTAGAACAGACACCAGTATTTAGGCAGCTGAATTCTGACCTCCTCAATATGCTATACCACTAATAGTCCCAAACTGCTAATTCAGAAAGAGAACTGACATGGTCTTTATTAATATCCTTGTAACAGAGAAAACTGAGCTGTCTGTTTCCCTCCCACTTCATACTGCTGCAGGATCATAAAACATCGGTCATGTAGGAGGCTCATGAGAGCTTGGGGCCTTCAGTGGCAGTACTGCTAGTGACAACTCATGGCATTAAAGAAAAAACCCAGGTGTACCAGAGGAGAGAAACAATGCTTCTCATTGTTGCATCTAAGTGAATCTCATACGATGTCTAGGTGGTGACCATCTGTATGTACCTTTGTATCCTTAGCCGTGACTCTATCTCACTGAATCCAGTGATACCAGTATATTTTTAACCCTTCCTAGATGGATGTGGAAGTGTCTGTGTACCTTTCCTCTCTCTTGTTATGTCAGCAGTCTGCCATCAGTTCATCCATATACAACTCAAAAGAGGGTAGTGGGTGGAATTTTCTCAACTACAGTTTGTCAGAACCACAGACAGCTCAGGATTAGTCTGTTGTTCCTGGGGAAACGAAACATAAATGGGGGAGTTGGTATAAACACCCTTTTTTGTCTTCAGGATAATCTCTGTAGCACCTAGTGTACTTTTCACACACACTCTGATACTATGAAGTTTAAAAGGTGAAGGTAAAGTGAGTGTTAGAAGCTACCTTCCTCTTTTCAAGTCCAGCAGAATCTCAGCAGGAAAGGGTCTTGTCAGAAGTAACTTCTGTTTACAAAAAACAGACTGGGAAATTATTCTGATTTCAAGAACTCTTAACAGGATTCTATCAAATATTCAAGTTAAAAGGAGAGCTTGCCCCTGTCATGTTTCATATTCTCTGGGAGAAAAATGCGTCATTTTGCCAACCATTACTATCTAGCTCAGGTGTCCAGTTTGTACAAAGGATTAATTTTCCTGTAATACCAAGTAATTGAAATTATCCGTAAGAATTGTTTCAGATTCTTGAGGTTTATTGTTGCTTTCAAAGTGCTTCACTCTATAATATAAAATATCTTCATCTTTTCTGCGGGTTTTTATCCAAGTTTTGGACCGGTTTGCTATTTTTTTTAAGTCATGTTAACAGTGTGTGGGGTGATACAGCCACTCTGCTGCAGCTGTACAACTATTACGCCAAACATTAACTAAACACTGTCAGTTTTAGGGAGCAATAAAATATTTGAAGCTGACTGCATTTATCTCATGGATTTATTTCATTTTTTCTTACAGGTCGCACCATTGTGCTTAGGAAGAGCTGGAGCATGTGTTGTGACTGTAAAACTGTAAATTATTTTCTCTATGAAGGTGACATTCTCCTGCCTAGACTCAGATGAACTCTTCTTTCCTCGAGCAAATTACCAGCGCACCAATAAACACAAGGTGCAGGGTATCTACCACAGCGAAGTGTTTGGTCTCAAGCTGACATCTACATGTCGTTCTTACGGACCAATATTAAGCACTTTTTAAAAAAAATCATCTTTGTTACCCATATGTTACAAGAATTCCGTTTGTAAGAAAAACAGCCGCAACAGCCAGTTGCCAGCAAAGGACTTCTGTTAGGAAGTGCAAAGAAATGAGTTAACTCATGAGTGAACTCACTGTAATAGTCAAATATTATAGATCCGGGGCCTTGATCCCCTAAACATGCAGAGCAATGATGCTGTAAGTGGAGTTACTTCCACTGGTATAATTGAGTCTATTTCTGCGTGAAACAAGTTGTAGGATTGGACCCCATATATTTAATTTGCCTATATTAACCATGTTTGGCTGTAGGTATCTGAGCTACTACAATGCAGGTTGGCAAACCAATGCAAACCATTGTGAAGGGTGGGTGCAGTGCCTGCCTTGGAAATGAAGTTGTGTTATTTGGTGAATCTTTTGCACTTTTATCATCATTCCTAGTTTAGCAAACTTTTTATTTAACCGAAGCCTTATTTTAAATATTGTCTTATTACGCTAACAGAAATCTGCTATTTAATAATTTTCTGCCAGAGATTTTTGACATCCAGTGAGTGTACTTGGGGGATTTTCAAAGTTTTTACATGAGATGCAGAACATCGTACGTTTTTCTCTACTTTGGTTCTTAGATTTACTTTGCTCTTTTTAAGGAAGAATCTATAAGCCTGAGTTACGGGAAGAATTCTAAAGTGTGATTAAAAGTTAACCAATTTAAGTTGTAGTATTTGCACTTTGGAATTTTTGCAGCATTCCATTATATCTGGACTAATTCCATTTTTACATGAGGCTTTGCACTAATTTGAAAAGTATAATTTTATAAGACGAAACGAAACTATTGTTTATCTTTTCAGTAAGAGTACTTCAAAATGTAAAGGGCCCAAGCTTGCGAGGTGCTTGACTGCCACCATTTAAGCACGTTCAGCATCTTACGGGAGCGTTAGTTACGTGTGCCTCGCAGGACTGTATCGGTTACCTTGTTTAACAGTTACCTAATTTTTTCAGATATTTTATAATTTGCCTTTCCTGAGCCCCGTGCTGTTACAGAGAATTGCTTTGAACGGTCTGAATGTTCTGGGAAAGTCTTGTATTTGCTTTTCTGTGCCTTGTTTCTTATGTTTTCAGAGCAGCGGGCAGCAGGTGTGTTTGTGACGGGCGGTGATGGGAGGTGCGAGCTCACTGAATGTCCTGCAGAAGTTTGAAGCGTCCGATACCCAAAGTCTTTGTACATTTGTAATTTTCAATGTGTTAATGCTCTCAGTGAACTATTTATTGTTTAAAAAGAAATTACTAAACGGTGAAACTTCGTGATGAAACCTGCGCTGGTTGCAACCAAATACAGCTAAACTTCAACGCAGCGTTGTTGGCTCAGAGACGTTTTTCTTGATCTTACAGCCCCTTTTCTCTACCTCTATCTGCGACTTAACGCCTGTCGCTAAGACACGTTGTTTTTACAGCTTCTTTGGGGGGACTTCTCGTTTGAGAACAAACGTCTTTTTCTTTCACGGTACGTCAAGTACCGCACTTCCCTGCAGGCCGCGCCGTGAGGCGGCCCCACCCCGCACGGGGCCGAGGCCCGGCCCGACCGCGGCCCCTTTGGCTCTGGGCGGGGTCCCGCCCC
>WTSP01015493.1:13261-52135 GCA_025331215.1 Actenoides lindsayi | reverse complement strand
GGGGGTGGGGGTGGGGCGTGTGGGGGTCGGCAGAGGGAGAAGAGGGAGGTTGGCTGCTCCTTAAGTATGTATCTGCTTATCTCTTTCCATTTTCTTACCAGCACGGGCAAACTCATTTGTAGGGACAGCACAGTATGTTTCTCCAGAACTGCTAACAGAGAAATCTGCCTGTAAAAGGTGAGGACTCTATCGTATTTCAGAACTTCACTGACTCTGTTGGGCTACTGTCAAATGGGAGGCAGTACATAAGTAAAGTAGGCAAGCTTAGTATTGCAAAGAAACAAGATGCTTGAGTGGAAAGATTGTTTTTTAAGAGTTTAAAATACTATTTTTTTGTTTCTTAACAAGTGTTGCTTCTTGTCTGAGTGCTGCTTTCCTCAGTTCTTCTACCTTCTGGAGTTCTACAGACAGGATTAGGTGTTGTCAGGAGAAGGTGGTGTCTAATGTGAATCCGGATGTCTTACCCATAAATCAGATTATTCCCCGCCCCGGTTATCCAAATAATATAGTTATTTTCATTCTGGTTTATGTAAGCTTGCTCTAATATGGTAATTCCTGCTGCTGTAAGAGCAATCAAATGTCACATTCTGTCAGTTAGGAGAAAGGCTACATCTTTATTTGACTTGTATTTAGATCAACTTGCAATTATCTTTGCTAAGCTTGGCTTGGGGTTTGCAGTGGTTTAAAGCTCATCTCTGCACCTGGTATGAGTGATACCCTTAAGAAATTTCTTACCTCATTTCAGCTGGTTGTTGATGGTAACCTGCAAGACTGTTGTATCTCGTTTATTGCAGTGATGGAAGAATAATCAAAGTAGCCACTGACAAATCATAGGGAAAATAGATCTCTTATATGAGTAACTGGTTTGTGCTAGCATTTCTGGAAATGGTAGAAATACCAGTAGACTTTTCATTTTTGCTTCTGTTAAAGAGGTTTTGACTGATTTGCCTGATGGAAAGACTTCATCAAGCTGTCATTTCCTTTTAGAAGTTACATAATGCTTTGTCTTCACATAAAACTCTTAATTTGAGTAGTTCTGAGTCTCTGTTAATATTTTAGTCTTCCATGAGATTTTCTAAGCTTTATTCAAATCTTATGTATAGTTTCCCTTGACGTAAAATATGTTTAAATACTCTTTCAGGCCAACACAGGAAAACGTAAGACTTTCTCTCACCTATGCACTATATAACCTGCCTTTGTATTTGTGTCCTGAGAAAAGCTTTAGGTGAAAAAGATATATTATGATTTTTTTTTTTTTTCATTAAAAATTTAGAGGAAAGGATTTTAACTCTGAAGGAGTATATATTGCATTAGGTTGGATGCCTCTTTGAATTGTGGTACTGGATAATAAGTATTCTTTTTGGTCTTATTACATACCCATTAGTTATTTTGACAGAGAATTCAGCTCTCTGGCACATGTGTATGTAGTCAGTTGTTGTGGGATGGTTACTGTATACTTTTCTGAAAGTTGTGTACTATTCTACTTTTCTGTCAAGGAATGAAGTGAAAATAGTGTGGAAATTATGCTAGGCATGTTTGTCTTCTAGCAGAAGCTTAAACATTTTTTTTTTTTAAAATTACAGTTTAAAGACTTCTTATAGGAAAGAATGCTATATGATTTTTTTCCTTTTGTTTTGAAGCTCTGACCTCTGGGCTCTGGGATGTATAATATATCAGCTTGTAGCTGGATTGCCTCCATTTAGAGCTGGGTAAGATATTTAAGCTAATTTTTTACATGTGAATCATAAATATGTTGACTTGGTTTTGGCTTTTACCTTACTACCAGTTCTGAAGTACAACTTTTCATGGTGTGGTGTTGGTATTAATGACATGCCTGCTTTTATTTGTCCTTTCTGGTGTCATGAAAATGCTTAGACAGCTATAACTAGATTTCCCAAGAGAGTTTACTTCATTTTCTGAGGATTTCTCATGTAATTTATACCATAAAGGTAACTATGCCTACATGAAGGAAGTGTGAGGCATCTTTGTATTGAGCCATTTGACCTTTTCTTGTTGTTATTCAAGTATCTGGTGATTACAGGATCATAGGTACTTGGAAGACTGTACCCCTTTATCCTTGAAAGATTTATGAGAATGTGACTTAGCTTGTAGATGTCGCATTCAATATTTGTCCCAGACATACACTGTTAAGGTGAAAGAGCCATTGAGAACTAATAACAAGAGCAAATATCTTTCTCTTTTGCAGAAATGAATATCTTATATTCCAGAAGATAATAAAGTTGGAATATGACTTTCCAGAAAAATTTTTTCCCAAGGCAAAAGACCTTGTTGAAAAACTATTGGTAAATATTTGCTGCTGTTAAATGATTTGATGACATTGGAAACATTCAGCTTATGCTGCTCTTTTTTCCAAAATTTTCTATGCACTGTGCTGCAAACCTTATTATAAGAAAGACTGTGAGTGTTACATGTGTTACTAAACAGTACTTAGATTATTCTTTTTTTAAACATGAATTCTAAAGTATAGGCAAGGAATGCCTCTTAGTGAAATGGAAGCAAATGGTTCTAAATACTGTCCGTTTCACTAAGAAGTTAATATTCAAATACTTAAGTTTACATAGTACTCAGATAAATTCTTCTTGAGTCATAAAATGGATCAGCTAATTGAAAATAACATTCTATACATCACAGGGAGTAGATTCATTACAGCGTAAATCAACTTGCCTTGCATTTTAACATGCACTTACCTTGCACTTAATGCATGTCTCAGTAGTATCAGCCAAAGAATTACTCTGCACGTGAATCTTTGACAGATAGGAAGAAAAAGATAGTTCTATTTCATCAGTGAGATATAGCTATGACACTAATGAATATGCAGAGATATTTTGGGTGGTACAAGCTTTTTGAAGTTCAATAGTCTAGCATATTAACATGGGTTGGGAGGTGAGGAGGAAACTCTCTGTCTTATGTTAGTGGATGGGGATGAGCACAACCATTGTAGCGGGCATAGCAGCATGTTCCTGTGTCCAGGCTGGCTCTATGGCAATGCCAGTGCCTGCTGGGTGGTAACAACTGTGTTGCATCAACACCCTGAGAACTGTGTGGTTTTAAGGTGTTTGAGAGGTTGATATTTGACACCAACTATAGCTTCCACAGCTTCTTGTGTCACTAGAATGTGATGCTGAGCTATACTTAAATGAACTATGCTCCATTAGGCCTTCTCTGTATGTTTACTTGGTTTTGTTCCTGTCTTTATGAAGAAATAAAGCTAAAACATTGTGTGGACCTGAAATTGCTCCTTTCTCTAAATCTGTGAGCTGGTCAAATATAAAATGTTTCTGTCAGGACATACTGACAAATAACATCTTCTGTTATAAGCAGTCCCCTTATATTCTAGATATGTATGCTTAAGGCAGTGACACCAACTGGTTTTAAGTTTTTGCATGCTTCTGTGCACATGTGAGTGATGCCTGCCCCTTTCTTGTCATTATTTTATGCATGTTAACTTAATTGTCATTTGCTCAGGTTCTGGATGCTACCAACAGATTAGGTTGTGAAGAAATGGGAGGCTACGGACCTCTTAAGGCTCACCCCTTCTTTGAATCCATTGTGTGGGAGAACCTACATCTTCAGACACCCCCAAAACTTACAGCTTATTTACCTGCTATGTCAGAGGATGATGAAGACTGTTACGGAAATGTATGTTTGTCTATTACTATATTCGGCTCTGATGCTGTCTGAGACTTTCATTAAAGCATAATTATTGCATATGAAATATTTTTATTAAATCTAGTGATTAGTAATATTTTAATGAATTAAAATTATTATTATTTAATGACTGAAAATTATTAAGAATGTAGTATAAAACTGCTGGTTAAAATTTAAACTAGTCAGCATTTTTTTTTCTACTGAAGTCAGTGTTTAGAAAAAATACTGGTTGGCTTGCTTTTGACCATGCATACTTTTTTTGGATGAGAGAGTAGGCTGTCTTTTTACTCAAAAGCATAATAAACAAAAGCATTCTTAAATTAAAAGCTGCCATTTAGTGCAAAATAAGCTTTTTAATAAGGTTTCTTCACTTTGTTTCCTCCTTTAGTATGACAATCTCCTGAGTCAGTTTGGTTGCATGCAAGTTTCTGGTTCTGCCTCTTCCCATTCACTGTCTGCCCCAGAGACAAGTACACCGCAGACGTCAGGAGGAAATATTGAGCAGTATATTCATGATCTTGACAACAATTCCTTTGAGCTGGACTTACAGTTTTCTGAAGATGAAAAGAGGTTACTTCTGGCAAAACAAGCTGGTGGAAATCCTTGGTAAGGTCTTTGAGTATAGCTTATCTGTAACTTGCACAGTAATAAGAAATCCAGAAAAATAAGTTATTTTGATTCAAATCTTAATATCTTCAAGCAAACAAGCAACTAGATTTTTCTTCCATTTTGAAATCAGTAGCAGCAAAAACCTAATGGAGTATGTGTATAAGATAAGCAAAAATGACACTATGCCAGTGATGAGAAGCCTTCCCTCTACACAGCCCTAGAACTAGAAAAGGTTCTTTCTTTCTCACAGTTGCCATAAGCTCTTTCTGATTTGAATGATAATATTCCATGGATATCTCAGCCCATGTACTTGTTAGTGTTTCTCTTCACTTCTGAGAGGATTTTCTCTGTGACTTCCCCACCCTTTCAGATTTTAGAAAAAACTCTGGCTTGGAATGAGGAAGAGTCCAAAACTCACCTACTAAAGTTGTTCAGGACTCTTGGAAAAGGAGGCACTAGGGAGAGATGTGGAAAATTTCTTGATGATGATGATAATGATAATAATAACAGTAATAAAAGCTGTTTCTGTGGAAGAATTATGTCTGGAGTAATTTTTTTCTTTTTTTAAGGCATCAGTTTGTAGAAAATAACTTAATCCTAAAAATGGGTCCAGTGGACAAAAGGAAGGTAAGGATTTTTCTTGCTTCCCTGTAACAAGATTCATCTGTCATATTTATGCATAATTGCAGCATAGATAAGGAACCTGTTTTAGAGCTTCCTTGCTTAACTTACTTGTAAGTGACAAGTTGTTTTGTTTATTTTTTTAATGTAGTGTTTTCTTGTGAATAGATTGTTTTTTCTTAATTCAGTGGTGCACTCTTGATTTTTTGGAAAAGGCTAAAAGTAAATATGCTATTGATGCTTTCATTTTGAGACTGTGATAAACAGGTTTTGTTTCCAGTCCTCCTCCTAATCTGCTGTAGCCTACTAAGTGCTTTGTCTTGATGCATGTCTGCATGTGTATCAAGCCACAAATATCAGAAAATGAAATACAAGCCTGTATTGTCCTTAACTGTGGTGTTTTTCCCAGATCCGACTAGTGCCTGTATCCTGAAAGAAGCAGAGATGACATTAGAACAGCTTTAAATATTAACTTTAACATGGTACAGATGAGCAATGATAGTCTGTGTCAGCTTTACAGGAATGTATGTTCTCTTTCATCTAAGTTACTACCTCTTGTTCCTCATTTTCACAAAATCAGGAGTATTGATTTCTGTGCTGAAATCTTTGACAAATAGATTTTGCTTCATTCTGTACAGTTAGTTGTTTAATGTTCTGTTAAAATTTAAAGATGCTTTCTTAAAATAGCACTTGTGTTTTGCCATGTGTTAGGAATGCACTGCAGCCTCCTAAAAAAGGAGTGAGGTCTAATAGGTAAAGCAAAACAAGGAAAACAAAAAAAGTCCCCAAAGCCAAACATACTATCCCATCACTGAGCTGTTTTAATTCTACATCTGTTGTTAAATTCAGAGCTCTACACACTTAATTTTTTTTTCCTCATGCTTTTTTTGCCTTGCTGCTTCTACTTTTCTTGTTAGGGATTGTTTGCACGTCGGCGCCAATTGCTGCTCACAGAAGGGCCCCACCTGTATTATGTGGATCCTGTCAACAAAGTTCTAAAAGGAGAAATTCCGTGGTCTTTAGAGTTGCGGCCAGAAGCCAAGAATTTTAAGACATTTTTTGTTCACACAGTAAGTGACTTTCTTTAATTTCTTTGAAAGTTTCACTAAGATCCTTGGACAATTATTGTAAGTTGTTAACAAATACATTTTTCTGGAGAAAATATAATTCCTTAAATACAAGTGTTGATAGCCTTCAATTTTAAAAAATAAAGCAAACGCACAAAACACAAGCCCCACAAAAATCCCCGGAACAAAATGACAATGCTTTGGGGTATGGCTTAGTGGTGGACTTGGTAGAGCAGGGTTAATGGAATGGTTGGACCCAATGATCTTAAAAGGTCTTTTCTAACCTAGATGATTCGGTGATTCTATGACAAAAAAAATACCCCACAAAAATACAAGTGCATTTTTTAGTATTTGTGGCTAAATAAAGTACAAGTGGATTTGGGGATTTGAAGGAAGTTCTTCAGGTGGACTTTTAAAATTTAACCCTCTTTGTATATAGTGAATCACAAGGAGAGTACCAACAATATATTGTCAGTTGACTTTAACATTATTCAGATGCCAGATAAATGGTTATTGAGTAATAATGCTGTATAACTGCTACTGCATTTAACTTTTGTAAACTTTATGAACTGATTCTGAATAATTATTTTATTGTTAGGTGCAGAATACTTACTTCATTTTGATTACACTGTTTGGAGTACTCATTAAAATGTTGTTCACTTATAGCCAAACAGGACATATTACCTGATGGACCCAAGTGGGAACGCTCATAAATGGTGCAAAAAGATACATGAAGTTTGGCGGCACAGATACCACCAGAATGCTGCTAAATAGTAAAGCTCATCCAAAATTTCCCAGTTTCCCTACTTGCTGCTAGAACTCCGTGTGCAGCCAATCAGAGGAATCTCTTCAACCCACCTATTACCATCTCAAGGGGAAGCATATGTCTGAAATGTTCTTTTGTTTTCTTGGTGGTTTTTTTTGGTGGTTTTTTTTTGTTTTTTTTTATTGTTTGTTTGTTTTTTTAAGAAAGAAAAAAAAAAAGCAAAAACCTAATGGAATTCAGGGTCGCTTTGCTCGCTCTTTGTGCTTCTGTTGAGGCTTCCACATGCATATCATTGCAGTGAAGATCTTGCTTTTGTGCACTTCAGCTCAATTTCTGCTACAGACTAGTGGATAGACCTTGCATTACCAGCTTCACTTAAGATGAGTTAAAACCAATCCACACGCACACATGCTGAATCATGTACCGGCCTGACATTTTATGGGGCTGGAGTTTTCTGTGACTTTCAGATTATCATTAAACTGTAATTCATCAGGGAGCTTATATATGCCTCTTCTAAGCACCACCTCTTTGTTTTCTCTTCCTTTCCTCACAGTCCCCGAGCTTATTGGTATATGGCATTTGTGGCCAGGTCAGTTGCACTCTTGTGTAATTCCTAACATAGTTCTGGTTGCAGGATTTATGTGGTACTTTAGTAATTCTGTGAATGAATCAGATGTATGTGTCTGGCAGACAGGCTCCAATGATCCAGATTTTGAGAGAGTGAAATGCTGAACACGGCACTGAAAGTTTTTTAAAATTGAAATGTTGGTTTCTGACACATGAGATTTTAAACATTCAATTCAAAATTTAATATGAATCATATGTGTGTTTAATCAAGGGACAATAAACTTACCAGCATGCTTTTAACTAATGCTAACTAAAAAAAAAATAACTAGTTAGTATGGGGGGCGGTGGGGAAGTTTACTATTGAAGTAGTAAATAGTTTTTCGCCTTTTCAGGAGATGAGTGCTAGAAGCTTTCTTTCCAGGGTATGCATGTATTGTGCATTTTAGTGGGGCCAACCTATTTACCTGGGTAGAGAAGAAAGTGTGAAAGCTTTGTACAATTGATTACTTGACTTTTTTTCTCATTGTATAATGAGATGTACAAATAATCCTATTTTTGGTCCTTGGCCAAATATTTCCTAACTCTAAAAAAAATTTAAGCAATTGAAATATTAGATCCATAGAGTAATCTGGTTAAAAATTCAAAGGAAAATATCGATACAAAGGGTAAAATATATGGTACTTAAGGCATATCTATAAAATGAACATATTTTTCATATCAATCTCCTTTATCCTCTTCAAATTAAGGCTTTTTTTGTGGTCGAACATTTCTTGTAACATTGCAAAGACATAACTTTGTTTTCTAAAAACAGATTCCCTAATGGTATTTTCAACATGCCCGTGTTCCTGAACCTTGCAGAGAAGAATGACCTAGGTCTCGTCCTTGTTTTAAAAGCAATATAAACATCACACCTATTTATTTACCTTCTGCACATACCATCTCTTTGCTTTTTGAGGTCTCATAGTATGACGTGCTTTTCCTTTGACCAAAGAAAATGTTCCACTGCAATGTTGAAAAAACCCTCATGGGCTACTGTTCTAGAAGCAGTAATTTAAAAGCAGTGGCCTATCAGGATTTCCCAGAAAACATGTAAGTTGGTTATTTTGTTGTTGTACAGGGTGAAGATTTGTTATTGATCTCTTAAACTGTGTTATGTGTTGGAACTTAATGGCAGTTCAGCTTTTCCAGTACCTTTCAGTCTTTAAAGGAGAGTGCAGTTGCCTTTTCTTTTGGAGGAACTACATTCTTGTGGTGTTATCCCACCATGTACACAGACATGACAAAAGTAAACCTCTGGCTTACAGTACCTGGTGTTAAGGGAGCTAAGGTGTCCTGTACATGGCTGAGGTGAGGAAGACAGAACACCGTTCCCTTTGCATGATGAAAAATTTCATCACATACAAGGTACACTCTGTACATCTATCTGTGCCTGTATTAATCCTATATTTAACATTCTAACTGAGATGACAGGTACGTAGAGTTTGTTGCAGTGCTATCCATTTGTTCTCTGGCTGTCAAATTCCAGCTGTATGTTTGGTCCACTGGAGGCGACCTTATTGCTTTTGCATTTAGTCTTTGGTATGGAGATGTAGACATATCCCAGCTTGATACAGGAGAGCTTGGCAGGGATGGAGATCACAGTGCCACTGCTGTTCAGTGTGACAAAGCTTGACCTCACACAAAGTCTGGCAGAGTTGTTATAATGGTGAACACCTTAGCTTCATCAGGAGATGGAGTGATCTCCACTGGCTTGTTCACTAGGTGTAAATCTAGGAATGCTTAAACATGTTTTCTGTAATACTTATGCTTGTGGTCATTTTGCAATAACAAAGTAATTACTCTGCTTTTTCATACCCTGAAAATCCTCTCTGTAGATTTCTGTCCTGCCCACCAAAACCTTTCAGCCAAAGAAATCTTGATAGCACTAAGCTATCAAAGTGATGTCTGGAAGGCTGATGTCTGCATTCTAGTATTCTTTTTTTTTCTTTTGGCAGTGCTGTCATTAGAAAACTGTGAGCATCTCTTGCAGGCATCCCTCCCTGTTGAACTTCAGTGTTCAAAATCAAGTCTTCCTCAGGTGCTGCTTTTTTGGGAAGGGAATAGAACTTTTCTTGGAGGGGTATTTGTCTGTCTTGGACTGTAAGTGAAATCTGTGGTTTTGAAAGATGGCAGAAGACTAGAGTGAGGCAAGACAAAGCAATCATGCGGATTTAAGTATGTTTCACCAGTTTGTCCACTTAAATGTGTATTGGCAGGTGCTGCATATTATGAAGGATTGTTTCCTGATTTAAATGCTTATACCTGAAGTGGGGTAGCTTCAGATCTTTGTCCTGAAGGTCTCTCCTGTGGTTCGTGGGAGTTCCTAGAATGAAATGTACAAGGGAGTTTCTTCAGAGCTGCAGATAAGCCAATTGATTTCTCTGCTCTTTGTCACAAGTCTTTCAAAGAACAAAAAGGGTTGTTAGGCTCTTGACTCTTCTTCAGACTCCTCAGTGAAAACCTGCTGAAAACCCCATCTTTTTGATTCATTCCATCTTTTGCATTCTGAACAATTGCCGATCATTTGTAAAGAATCTGGTCAATGATGTTGTGATTTTTTGTTTTGCTTGGAAATTTAACTTCAGTAAGGTGTGTATTTCATCTTTCTGTGGGGTGGAGCTTAAGAAAGGATGAAGTACTACTGCTAGAAAGGATTTTGTTTTGAATCACACCTGTTGTATTTAGTGCCCAGCCCAGTCACAGGAAGTTTAAAAGTACTTTGATAAACTGGAGAGATGAGTTTATTACCACTGGCCTTAAAGTCCAGTTTTGTGAAGGGTTTATATTAAGGAAGACTTGCTTCAGATGTGAGGTCTAGGCATTGTGAGTACACTGATACTACCTATTAAGATATCATTTGCTAAGCACTTAGATGCTGAAGACATCAAATAGTAGTGTGTTCCACTTACTTTTTTCCTGACATGATTTAGTTGTGAAGTATCTGCTATATGTAAGCCCAGGAAAAAAACCAAACCTGTAGGTTGAAAGAAAATTGTGTTAATTGTAATCCATTTTCATAGTTCGAGATGGCTAATTTAACGTGCTTGATATCTTACACTTTGTGCTGGGAATTTTGAAGAATCCTGAGGATTTCTCACATACATATTGAACAGTTTCTTTTGAATGATTTAGTGAAGTCAACACAATCACTTCCTTTGGACTGTGGACAAAACATTTGATTTCAACACCTTGCTGAGAAGAGAACTTGTACGTTAATAGTTGCCTAAAGCCATGGTCTGTGGATTCTAATAATTCTTTCTACTAGTGAATTACATGAATAGGTGTGGTATTTATATCTGAAATTTTGCTGAATGCCTGTAATATTTGATGCAAATATTTTATTAATCAAATGGAAGTGCTCCTGCAAAGCTTCATGACACAGATTGTCCATCAGTTGATCAAGTGAGCTTACAGACAAGTAGTTCTCTGACCCAAAATGGCATGCTTTCAGTTAAGACTGTTAACTTAAGAATGTTTCCTCTTTCTTAGAAGAAATATGACTTTTATATGACAAACAATTGGAGAGGTTCTTAAGTACCCAATAACCTGGTCTGTCTGTCAGCGTGGTATTGAATGTAGATGATTACCATTTGACAAAGCTTCCTCTGACCATGTACTGATTGGATATAGCCAATGCTCTAAAATGTATCAGAACTTGCAATTACTGTATCTGACAAAAGAGGAAAAAATAGGAGACCAGAAACCGTGATCAGTTTTGGTAGTTATATGCTAGCTGTTTTCAGGTTGGTGGCAGTCAGTTAAGTGTGTAATATTCTCTACCTGGTTTGTAGCTGTAACTGTGATGTACAGATAAAAGAAAAAAAAAAGGCAAAAAAACCACCAACCCCCAAAAAACCCAACAAAAACAACACACCAAAACCCAATTAAAAAAACAAACACAAAAAATAATTAAAAACAAAAACAAACACAACAAACAAAACCAAAACCTAACCCCCTTCAACAAAAACAATCTCCCCTCCTCTAAGAACTTGTGAAAACAGAAGCAAATACTGCAATGATATAAGATACACACTTTTGTATTTTTATTCTTATAAGGTTATTTGCTGGCTCTTGTTGGCCTCTAGTTCAGTCTGTGTTATTTAAATTCTAATATATGAATTATTTGGATTGAATTCATGTTCGGGGCCATGGTGTTGTATGTATTGATGTACAGCCTTGAATGTGAATAATTATTGTAAACTATATTTTACACCTTTTTTCTGGCTTTATTATATAAATTTTCTATTGGTCGATGACTTAATCATATCTCATAATTTAATGACTTGTTTATTCTCCTCTCGACAGATCTCTGTGCTGTAGATGTGTAGCTAGTGACTGGATGATGGATTTCACTTATGCTTGGTAGTCTGTAATAAAGGCATGTAGGGTCCTGGCCCGGCCTCCGCCTCTTCCTTCCGGCGCCGCGGGGAAGCGGGAGGGGGCGGGAGGCACCTCGGGCACCACTGTGGGAGGTGCGGCCGGAGCTCCGGCCTTAGCGCTGCGGGCAGGCCCCCTGGTGAGGCCGTAGGTCGCCTCCGGGGCGCGGCTGCTCCTCCTCGGGTCCTGTACGACGCCGTCGGCCGCCGTCTCCTCAGCGCAGGCGCCGGGCGAGAAGGGGAAAGGGAGCGGTTCCGAGAGGGACGCTTCCGGTGGGAGGTGCGCCCGGGCCCTGTAGCTGGGGCGGACCTTTCCGGCGGCGGCGAGGATGGCGGCGGAGAACCACTGCGATTTCCCCGTTCCCCCGATCGGCGGCCTCGGCCTGGGAGGCCCAGGCGCGCTCTGCCGCCGCTGCAGCTCGGCGCCGCCGCCCGGCACGGTGCCCGGCAAGTGGGTCCGGCTGAACGTGGGGGGCACCTGCTTCCTGACCACTCGGCAGACGCTCTGCAGGGACCCCAAGTCCTTCCTCTTCCGCCTTTGCCAGGCCGACCCCGACCTGGATTCGGACAAGGTGAGTGCGGCCCCAGCCCCGCGCGGCGTTGCGGCGGGTGCCTCGGAGCGGCCGGGGCTCGGCGCGCGGCCCGGCGGTGGCGGTGAGGCGGAGAGCAGAGCGACAAAAAGCAGCGCGGCAGCGCGGAGCTCGGCAGCCGCGGCACCGGCCGGCTCTGCCGTCGTCGGGGGAGTTTCTGAGGAGTCGTGCTGCTTAACGGGACCGTGAACTACAAGGAGCTTAGTTCTGAGGGCGAAGGTGGTCTGACTTCGGGTAGAGCCGTTGGCTTCGTAAATAGCACAACGCCTTATCAACACAACAAGGAGCACGGGATCTCCCCTACGTTCGTTTATGGTTTTATCTTGTCTGACCGCGTTTAGTTTTAGCGTTCTAATGGAGTATTTGCCTGCGCTGATGTCGTGTTATTTCTGCACTGTCATCACCCTCTTATTCAAGAACCAGATCAAACTACTTTTGATAATAGCTGCTCTCATTCAGCCATAGCATTCTCTGTTTCAGCAATTAGAGTAAAATATTGTTTATTCTGCACGGACTGCAAAGGATGGGTGATCCTGAGTATTTGGGTATTCCTTCTGGACTCATTTTTAGTAGGGAAAGAAAAGTTGCTGAATAAGGTTTTGTATATGGAGTGGTACACAGTAATGGATATAAAGTATTTGTATATTGTGCTGACTGAAAGAGATTTTGGAGCATAATGGGCAAAAAAATGGATTTCCAGTACCTTTAGGGCATAGCTTATAACCCTTGATTATATAACCAACAGGTTGAAGATAAAGTTGATTTTTATATATCAATTTTTAATACGTTTTTATTCAGCCAGACTGTTAGTAAATGTTTTCCTTTTCTCATGCATAACTTCCAGAAAGGATGTTTAAATACTTAAAAAGATAGGGAACTGAACCTGAATAGTGTTGCAAAGTGAGAGGACAAAATACCTCAGTGTGGCAGTGTGGGGGTTGTGTTTTTTATTGTCTTTGGTTTGGGCTGGTTGTTGGGTTTTTTTGAGAGGATTAGCTTAAACTGACCTATAAAAAGTAATTTAAAAATGTAAGTGCTTGCTAAGACGTCAGAAACTGTCTTTACTTGGGAGGGCATAGGAAAGCTTTCTTCTAAGGCTTCTTAAACAAAAGAAGGCACATTTAATTATTAAGGCTCCTGTTTCAGGTGTTCTAATGAAAAAAAAAAAAAGCCCTCATTTGCTGTCTCTCAGTGTCATCAGAGAGAGAGAGAGAAGGCACATTTTTAGGAAAAAAAATGCTTTTGTTGTAATTAAGGCATTTGGCTACCTTTTTTCACCAACTGATGAATCAATCTTTCACAAGCACCGTCACTGAGGTGTTGCTATCTTGCAAAAATTTCATAAGGCTACTAATCTAATAATTTTAGTTTTTACTTTGCTTACCTCTTTGGATTGAAGCAGCAAGTCATAAATGTATGCTAAGGTTATTTAGCTATTTGGTAGGATATGGAGAGACGTGATGAATTTTTTTCTAGACTTACACAATTAGAGTAGCTATTAGTGTAGATGACAAGTTACAGCTAGCTGTAGTCACAGCTAGAGAAAGATATCCTTTGCTTAGAAGGAACGTGCCTGTACCTCATTTGATCTGCTTGGATATTGCTGTCATCCTCTCTTGCTAATGTAGAAGCAAGCCTAATGGAAACTACTTTAGCAAGTTGCAAGCAAATTGCATTGTCCTGTTGTTGAGAGTTGCCTTTTTAATAAAATTGTCGAAGGTATAGTTTTCTTTAATAGATTATTGTGTGAGTTAGTAACATGAGGCAAGCAGTAGGTGTAGAGAGAACTAGAAATTGTGAAAAATCCGTGTTTAGAGAAAATCCTGTTATTCAGAGGTGCATTCTCTAGGCTTATGAACCTGGATGGCTGCAATTTGATTTACAAAAAGCAAAGCCTTTCCTGGTTAAATATCCACTATGGTCTTTTTTTCAGTACAGTGCTTGTCAGAGTTTCATGTCGCATTGTCTTGATCATCTGTAGTCACTGATTTTCACTTCAACCATTCAGAGCCTGGCTTCTGCAGTCACCTGTCATCTTGGATTTTGCAGAAGTGGTCTACATCTTAAATTACCCATCATAATGTATTCATTATGGTGCCTAAGATTACTTAGCACATAAGAGCTTTTTTTCCTCCTGTAAACAGCAAAACATAATTCAAGCAGTTCCTTTTTCTTCTCTGAATGATCACAAATATCGTAGGTGTCCTTTCAAGAGAAAAGAAATCTTTCCCTGACATCTCACCAGTTTGTGAACATACTATCTTGATACATAGCACATCAATAGATTGTCTGTATAGTATAATTTTGAAATACCAGGTGCCTTCAACTGATTAGCACAGATATTTCAAGGGAGTAATTGATGATATTTGTGTTATCATCCTGGACCCTGGTTCTTCTCCTTTGCCACATATATGTAAATAAAAATCTGATAGTAATAGATTTAGCTTTTAACTCATGGTTTTACTTTTTCAAATCCTGTTATAAGCTGTAACCTGATACTAAGTTGACATATTTTTCTTAATCTTATGTTAAAGATTATTTACAATGACTATGCAGCACAGTTTGGTGCTTGTAAAGCAGTTCTCAAAAGGTGCAGCTAATAGATAAATATACTGTCCTCCTAAAGCTTGGAGCATTAGAGGTGGTCTTAGACCTATAATTTCCTGGGTTTGATGCCATTCTGTTTTCTTCTTAAAAATCACATGGGCTTTATACACCTAATTTTAAACCTTAAAGTGAGAGAAAATGTATTTGAGCTCATATGTAGGCTGATGCCTGTTACACCCATCCCAGACATACTTGTTGGTATCTCCAGATGAAGATGTCAGGGAGGTGAGGCAGCAGATGTGATTATCAAAACTTTTAGCTACAGCCCTCTGTTTGAAAAAACTATGAAAAATCTAACTGTAAAAAGCTATAGTATGTTTCCTGTGCGTGGAATTTGTCTGGGGTACACTTCAGTAAGTCACTTTGGGAAGTTTTAGGTGTATTTTCACAGATTAATATTGAATTGTTCTCATAATACAAAACACGTTTTATAGTTCATGGGCACATTGCATATTCCTCTGATCACGCGCCATCTGATAAGTGTGTAACTCAGCAAAAATTAGGGAGGAGGTGTGTATTTATTTATTTATTTATTTATTTATTTTTTTATTTATTATCAGTGAGTTAAACCAGCTTTTGGAAATCTCTAGTGTCCTAACTGTGAAAAGGGAGGGAGGCAGACTGCGCATCTAGAAGCAAGATTAAGCAGAAGAGCTAATAATTAAATTAGCTCATACACCAGTGAATATACGTCTGTGAAGAAAAATATTTAGTTCACATTCTGTCTTGCTTTGCAAGACCACAAAATGAGAATCTCGAGGAAATGAAGCCATAAGAAACGTTCAGATGAGAATAGACCTATAAGCAAACAAAAACATTAATAGTAGACTTTTTCTGCCTAAACTCAACAAATGAGGCCTATCAAAATTAACCATGTTGGTACATTAAGTTCTGAAAGAGGTAACTGGATGAGTTCATTAGAAATGAGAAATTTAAATAGCTCATAGGTTGTACTTTATAAATATCAGTTGCATACATAGTGATTTTCCTGTACTGTAATTTCTACACTAACATGGGTTTTTGTTCTTTAACTACGTAAATCATACGATTTCCTTAATGCTTGCTATTAAAAAGAAATTAAAGTATTCAAGAAACAGCATGTTTGCCTTAAAATTGTCTTCAGATGCTAATGTTGAACAAGGCTGTGCAGCCTATCTCTTGGTATCTAATGTTTCCAGTTGCAACAGAAGAAAGATTAACAATGCAAAACTAGCAATGAAGGGATGAGATAATGACATTGATACTCTGAATTGAATATGTTTTGCAATGTTATATGCATCTTTGTATTTAAGACTCTTCTTTGTATTTAAGATTGAGAATCATTTCAGCAAATGGATGGGTGGTGGTGGTCATACCTACTGTTCACGATAGGATTTGTTTTCTGGAATATTTACATTTTGCTTTAGAGGTGAATACATAAAAATAGACAAGCAGAGTCTTGCTCACTTTTTCAACCTTGTTTAACTTATTTAATACTTAAAAATATAAGTTTTACTGCCAGGTATTTCCTGATTTTATCACCTTCCTATTTTATCTATATATCAATTTTTCTTTTATAAACTGTTCTATCATTCTTCAAACTTTCCTGTAAGAGAGAAAATTGTCAACTTTTCTTAATAAGGTTTTTGGCAGCAGTATTCATGCTTGATTTTTAATACCTTTGTAAAGTTAAGCCTTATTGTTCTGAGGTAGAATCTGTTAAGGAAGGAAAGAAGCAAGCACTTAATGTTTCAGAAAAATCAGAATCTTTCTGGCAGCACATCCTTAGCTGTCAGCACTAAAACGTATCTTAACTGTAGTCATTATTCTGGGATGTAACTGAGATAAACTTTTTTTGTCTCTTAGACTTCTGAGTAGTTAGGTGAGTTGTGTTATTAATGTAGTTTTGATTAGTACTGGCAGTCTGCAGATGCTCAAAGTTTTTTAGGTCACACAGTCTGAGAAAAATGTGTTCTGAGCATCTAGCTCAAGATTTAAAAAGCATATGAGCTAGAGGAGACAGTTATTTCTAAATCCAGATTTAATGCCAAATATTATTTTATTTCTGCTCATACTGCTGCCTTTAGCAGAGCTTCTGCTTGCTTAGTATATGTAAATTATGTCAGTTTTTTAGATACCCATGTTAGAGCACACAGCTTTGAGCCAAGAGCTTGGTGCTGTGGATTCTGAGTGTGTCCATTCTGGAAGAGTCTTTGAGGAGAAGCTGTCAGACTAGTTTTGACCTCAGTGAAGATAATTAACTGGAAATAAATTTCTGATATTTCAGCTAGTGTATCAATGCAATTCTTGGGGAGAATGCCAGATGGGATTAGGAAGATACATGTGTTTGGTCCTACTTTTGAGTCCTTCTGGAATCCTGTACCTGATTCTGGTATCCACAATTCAAGGTCACTTAAAAAACTGAAGAACTTGGAGGGAAGTCACAAGATGAAATATGATTTGGCAGAAGGTTATAAAGAGCAAACCATTTTTTTGTCAAGGAGTGAATTCTCAGTCCAGAAGGACGTACACAGAGACTAGAAATCTAATAGTGAAGTCTGTTCCGTCTAGCAAAGGTGTTGTGAGATCCAGCTAGTGAAGTGTGAAACTATAGCTGTCTAGGCTAGAAAACATGTATTTTCAACAGCAACAGTAAATGGTTGTTGGGATGGCTTGCACAAAATGGTTAGGTTTCATAACTACTTTCTAAAGATCACATTTCACTGTAAATAAATGGAGTCCTATGTATTTTTCGTACGAAGATCAGTCTAAGTATTTGTTATGATTCCTTTGAGTATCAGCCTCTAAAGATTGAAATGGAAATGTTTGAGACTGGAACACATGATCATTTAAATCTTTGGGCCAATATTTTTCAAATTCTCAAAAATATATGTGCATTTTGAGTCTTCTGTCTTCCTGAATGCTGTATTTTAGGTATGCTTTAGAGTCAGTTCTTAGTAAATAAGTAATATGATTGGGATCTACGCTGAATTTTCATTGGTACACTGAACCAGATTGTTGAAAATGTAAGACTGAGTTATTAGGCTTCCTCCAGAATTCCATAGTATGTGTAACTTGGACTAAACTAGTACGGGAGAGTGGTAACAAACAAATGCAGCCTTCACTGTCCCTCAGCAACGTTGTCTTTTTTAAATGGTGTCCTCATGAAAAGCAGCAGGTATGGCAAAGGTCTAGGACTTACGGACAAGGAAGAAAACCACATGATAGGGAGAAGAATGTATTGCAGAGATAGAACTGGGTATAGATACAAGTATCTGTGTGGTTAATTAGCACTTCTGTGTTGGATGCATAGACAGCTGGAGCATTTGCTTTGAGTATTCTTACAGAGTGGCAAAATTTGTATGGAACACCTTATGGGGTCAAAATGTGGGGTGATGTGACTTTACTGAATATAGAGGAAACTTGAGTTTCAGCTGCTGCTCTGGTAAATAGTGATACCTGTTTGTATAAAATATATCTACAAGAGAGAAAAATGAGACCTTATTAGAATATAGGTTTGTCTGGCATTTGTGGTGTTCACTGGAACTTGGAAAATAGCTTCAAAATATCCACACAAATTGTGTCTGTGAAGATTCAAACTTGCTCAGAGCTCGTAGAAACTTAATTAAGCAGAGCAAGTGGCATAGCTGGGACAACACAGTCTATTAATATTCAAGCTAGTAAGCTTAAAGCTAGTTCACTTATGTCTGTGTAAGTTGTAGCTACACCTTTAAACTATCTCAATCACACCTGAAGTGCAATTTACTGTTCTTATCTTACAATATACCAAAAATGTTCCTTTTAGAAAGTGTCCAGCATGCTAATTACAGATACAGATACGATGTGTGTTCATGTATGTGTGGATGAAGCCAATCCTGACAATATTCTAAAAGCGTGGAAAGGCTTATGACCCGTATTTTGAGAGTTCTAGGTGGAGCAGATTACTACATCACTGTGTAAGCTTTTATTGGATTTACGTTTACATAAATATCCTTAAAGATCCGGTGTAATCGGCTTCCCGTAGTGATTTCATCATGAAGTGCTCGGTGAACATTGAAGGATAATTGGGCAGCTCACTCTAAAGCAGTGAGAAGGCATTTTCTATAGGAAGATTCCTAGGAAGTAAATTTTGTGCCTCTTTTGCTTATGCATTCTTTGCATATTGTTAAAATATTCTTTACTGAACTGTTTACATTTTCACTTTTGACTCCCTGGCACTAATCTGTAGCATACCTGAGTAGAAAGGTCAAAGTCCAAGGCACCCAACTTTCTCTTTGGAAGAAGATATGAAGTTAACACGTTTTCCATATCTGTGGTCTGTGAAGAAAGTGGCCAGTTACTCTGAATTGGTCACTCCATAATTTTGCATGGAATTTACACACTGAAGTGAATCTTACTGACAGGATGTGGATGCGCACTGTTTAAATTTAGCCAGAGTTCTTTAGCTGTTGATACTTACTAACGTAAAAAAAGAAAAAAAATTACCTGTTACACCATAAATTGTAAGACTTTCCTGTTCCTTTTTGTTCTTATTTTTTGAAGACACATTGCCTGAAAGGCTTCATAGAGTAAACTGTGCCACAAGTGAATTGTTACTCTATTCGTATGTTGCATATTATACGTATGTTTCATATGGCCCTTGTATTTATCAATGTGAAGATTAAGCATATTTGTAGATTCAAGATAGTAGGTTGTAGGGGAAGGCAACTTTATAGTGGTTAGGAAAGGAATGAGGAACGGGAAAAAAGTGAGATGAGGAATGATAGAATGCCAAAAAAAAAAGTGTGTGCATGATGAGGAAAATGGTTAAAAATAGGCAGAAGAGAAAAGCAGTTCTCTTAGGTTTCACAGGGTGGGTGCTGTCAGTATGTGTAAATCATGTTTGGTACAAGTACTAATAATAAGCTCTGATGCATATGCTAGGCTAATGAATTCAGGTAATACAGGTTGCTAGTGACCTCTCATTAGGTGGAAGTTGAAAGAGAAGGCCTGACATGGCTTGTTCCCTGTGTGTTTTTACTGGAAGCTGGTTTAGTATATAGAAATCTTCTCAGGTAAGAGTAATTTCAGATAATGTAGTCCATAAATAAACCAAAACAAAATCAAACCTTTTTTTGAAGCCTTTTGTTCAAGGAGTGAAGTAACTATTGTTACTTGAGATTTCATTTAGAGCTTTTAGTTACATTGCTTCTGTGGCCTACCTGTCTATCTCTGTAATGGTGTAGAGCTGGCAGCCAGTATTGCTTCAGAGGGTGGTGTGAGAAAACACTGTAGTATAAAATAATACAATAATCTTACTGAAGAAGCTTGTTTCTAGACACTTATTTCCCATAACTGGGAGGATGTCTGGTTTTGTATGCCCATGTGTTTCTTAATTCAGTACAACGGAAGACCAAAGACTGCTTTTTTTCTTTAAAACAGTGTTTCTTTTTATCAAATTTAGATCCTCCTTTCCAGCTTCGCTGGTTTCTGTTCCTGTACTAAATAATACTTTATAGCTTATAATTCATACAGTCATCATCTAATTTAAATTCTTTGGGTTGTATCTGTAGATTGTTTATTCTTGAAGTGTTTTGGTAATGTAAATATGTTTAAATGTGAAACTTTAAAAATGTACCATTTTATGCGCTTCATCTATTTACTGCTTTTGGTGCATAGTCTTGCTTCTGGGAGACCAAGAGTTTAGGTCAGAAGAATTTGGATTAGCACTGTCTCCTCTCAGTGTAGGTTAACTGGCAGAACATTTTAATATATTAGCATTTTCTTGAACAGTTGATTTTATATGAACTATAACAACCCTTTGCTTCTACCCTTTGCTTCTAAAATGACAGTGTGTCTCTAAGTGTGTAAAGCATTTAGCTTCACCATAGAAAGATGTTTATGTTTTTGTAGTTTAGGCTGTGGACTTTACTGCATTCTACCAACCCTGGTTAGACAAATGCAGTTATTCAGAAACTAAATGCATGTATCTGAAAATAAATCTACCATCTTTTTTCCAATGGAACATTTTAGGAACTTTAGACACTGTTAAGTAGAGAGAGTTTTCAGGTATCACAGTTCAGTAATCAAACCTTTACATATCAGCATTAATTTTCAAATGGAAAGGATTGTGTCAGTAGAATTCTTTCATGTGGAATAAGTATCTCTATCATATATGGTTTTGGGGGAGAATGATTCAAATATATCCAGGATTGTCAGTAGTGATGCTTTTTTTTTTAGAATTTCTGCAAATTACTAGGATTTTAAAAATAAGAATAAAAAAAAAGTGGTTTGGCATGCTGGCACATTTCTCCAGTGTATATCGGTAGGATATCTATTGCACCAAAACTTTGGGTACTAAAGGACTAATACTGTCAATGATCCACTTGGTAGTAGAAAGAAGCAGTGACTCTGTTAGACATCTGTTCTTACACCTCTGTCCAAAGTATCTCAGTACAGCATTCGTTACAGGTGTTCCCACAGCCTCTAGATTAGATAGGAAATACCAGTTTTGCTCCTTTATCACTTTGTCAAGAATATAAACTCTACGGGTTAATTTCTTGAACTGTGTTTTGCATTCCACCAAATGCTGTACTCTCTTCAGTAAACTGAGCATCAGTTAGTTTGATCTGTTCCTTCTTTGTCTGCATGAGGTAGGTAGGAACTGCATCTTCAGTATACTTTTTTAGAAGATGCACATACAAGCCTTGCTCAGTACACAGTCGTTTTCAGTCCTCTCTGAGTATTTGTACATCTGAGCTGAGACATTGAAAAGTTTTTAGAACAAAGTTTTGAGGTTAAAGAGAAGGTAGGTTTGTTTGCCTTTAATTAAAAAAAAAAAAAAAGCTGATATTTGAACCACTGGAATATAGCCTTTGTTCTGGTTCTTCAGGTTTCCAAATAAAGTGATAGTTTCCTGCTTTTTAGTGTTATTTTAACCCTTAATTTTCAGTCTTCTTACTTACTGCGTAGACCTTTCATGCTAACCACATTGATAACCTTTTGATAAGGTGTTAGGCGTAATTAATCAGGTAAGAGATGTGTAGTACCTGATTGAGTTGAGTGGTCAGTCTGATATAATTACATCTGCTTTGCTGAATTCCTTTTTATGTCTTTAATAAATTTGGCTTTAAGGGAAGCGGTTGTGTCTGAATATGTGCTTGCTACTGAGATGCCAAGCTGAATATTAGCTTGCAATTCCTGCTTGGATGTTCAAACCATTGTGGGTTTTTTTGGCTTTTGTTTTGTTTGCTTGGTTTCTTTCCTTGGGTTGTTTGTTTTTTTGTGGTTTGGTTTTTTTTTGTGTGTGTAACTTTTGTTTGTTTGTTTGTTTGAAGGGGGGGTTGGTTATTTGTTGTTGTTGGTTTGTTTGTTTGTTTGTTTTTTAATCTAGGATGAAACAGGTGCCTATTTAATAGACAGAGATCCGACCTACTTTGGGCCAGTGCTGAACTATCTCAGACATGGAAAACTGGTTATTAACAAGGACCTAGCTGAGGAAGGTAAGATGTTAGTAAATCTCTTCCTTTCTTGGCACTTGCTTATTATTTGCATTGCTTTTGAGTCACCAAAACTAATGTACGAGTAGGTGGTAAATCTTAATCACTGTAGCATTTCAAGCTGTTTCAAGAAAAGCTGATAGGTATTGTGCAGTTGCACTATATGCTGTTATTTTAATGTTTTGAGTATGATTCCTGATTTCACAACTCCCATTCCTAGTTAGAAATAGAATATAAATATTCAAACGTGAGGGCAGATGCTTTATATCATATAATCTTGTATCGTTTCCTTACAACTGTATAAAGGAAATTTGGGTTCAGTCTTCTTTAAGTAAAAGAATACTAGCTGTGAAACAAGCTCTAGAACATGTAAAGTGAAGTAAAAGTGAAGTTCTGGGATGTTCAGATGTGTGGAATATGCTCCTGAAGAATAAATTCTGTCCCCAGCTCCTCCCTTCCTCCCTCCCTTCCTCCCACCCTTCCTCCCTCCCTCCCATATAAATTTTACCCTAAAGGAGGAGGACTGTTTTAAATCCTGTAGTACTGAAATTGTATTGATAAGGTATCGAAGAAATCGATGAAAGAGAAGAAGGTCTGACAATATTAGCAGGACATAAAGTGAAATATAATTTCCATGTGCATTGTTAAACACATAGAAAATGCATAGAGCAGGTATGTGTTGAACACGTGACTGGGACCAGTCTGTAGTATGTATCTTTAAGCTTTTGTTTCAGAGTCTAAGATCTCAAATGACAGGAAGAAAATTTTTCTGCACATGAGCAGCTGCAGAGCTTTTCAGTAGGTCTATTTGAATTTCTCTTTTGTACTCCAGCCTGAGGCGGGGCCTGAGCTATGGTGGTCCACAGTCTGCTATGGAATGGCATTTGTGCTCCGTTTGTGTTTTTCTCTCATTCTGTATGTGAAATGGCATCAATTTTCATTGGGCTTTTTTTAGAATGTTTTTTTCAGAATGAGCTAAACTTTGAACTATATGTGCCCGAAGGAAGCCAGGATAATTAGGTCTGTTAATGAACTTTTCCGATGGCAAAACAAATAATTGTAGAGAGAATAATCTTAGGAACTGGTTGGTGGCTTTGGCCTGGAGTTTTTGGTTATGCTCTCTTTTCAAAAAATGTTCTTATACTAGGTGTACTGGAAGAGGCTGAATTCTACAATATCACATCACTAATAAAACTGGTAAAGGACAAAATAAGAGAAAGAGACAGCAAAATCTCACAGGTGAGGCTATTTTCTGATGTGGTTTTGATGATTTGTTCTGTGGCAAGTAGTGGGTGGCTTCCATTTTTTTTTTTCCTTAATTGCTTGCTTCCCCGGTAAGATGCTGAATGGCTGCCTCCATCACTGGCTGAGCTGGAACCATTAGTATGCAAAGATTAACATTCTTAATTGCCAGTACCTGACAGTCTGCTTAGAAAGGGCACAGGCATATGGTTCCAGTTCTAGTTCAAAACCTGAAAACATTCTAAAGAACTGTTGAAAATTGTCTGGTAGTAGTAGAATTTGACGTGATATCATTTCTGGAAAAATTTATTTTAGAAAACAGCTTTTGTGGAATATATTTTTCTCATGCATTTTAATACTCTGAATATGATGAGATTGCCTAACTACAGTATAACTGCTGGTTATGCAATATGTTTGCGCAGCATGCATACAGATGCTGTTTGGCTCCTGTCATACACTTCAGTAGCAAAGTCAGTTTCTTTATTTGTAGTGCTCTGTAGTTGAGAAGACTCTGCCTCTTCTCATAGCAGCTCTTGAATATTTCTTCTGTTAAGTAAAGAAAGTGTTCAGGTTTGTTCTTTACTCTGCTACTCTGGCCTTCCCTGATAACTGAGTATTCTTCATGGAGGTATTATAAACTCATGTTGCCAAATTTCTCTTGAAGTCAGATTGTGGGTTAGCAGAGTAGCTCTGATAGCATTTTCTAAAGGGTTTCAGATGAAATGGTCCTAGTTATGCATTGCTCTGGATGGGACACTTTGACAGAGAAATAAAGAGGTTTTTGAGTGTGATCAGACATTCCTTAAAGTTAGGTGGTCCTATGCAGAACCTCAACCTTGATTTTGAATGGTTTGCTGCCACGTGGAATGATAGGTATGTTTTAAGATTATTTGGTTACAACTGCTGACTAGCACTTCTAGTCCCTGAATCATTCATGAAGCATTGAGTTTTCTGCAAGGTATTGTGAGCAGATAAGATTTCTTTTAAGCAAGCAAAAAAAAAAAATAAAAAAAGGCAAGGTGTTCAAAGTGGAATTGCTTACCATTTCCATAGCATAAGGGCAGGTTTAGGCAAGTCACAAACATAGTGGATTCCATGCTGTATTGAGCATCTTCTGTTTCTCCTTGAAGGTGCCGGTCAAACACGTGTACAGAGTGCTGCAGTGCCAGGAAGAGGAACTCACTCAAATGGTTTCCACAATGTCCGATGGCTGGAAATTTGAACAGGTAAAAACATACAGGATATAATTACAAAGTCTTCTAAAAATTCAGTTATGTGAAAGAAAAGTGCGAAGTCAAATCTGTGCATCTTTATAAGGTCAGTCATTTACAGAAATTGGATAGATTAAGATACACAGTTAAGTTAAAATTTGATATTTGTATTCTTGTCAGAGAACAAAAAAACCCACCAACTTTCTAGGAGGTGAATTGTGCTAACTTTATAGAAAGTCATCTACCTCATGTTTGAAATGTAATTCTTTGTTGTCTACACACAATCGTTTGAAGGGTGAATAAACCAAACTAAACGAGTACAGATTTATACAAATGGTGGGTCAGATATAAACAGCTCTGGGTAAAATAATGAGCTTGGGAGTTAAATGTTTGTCAGGCCCAAACAGTGGTGGTTCAGATGGAAGACTGATACATGTAAGAGGGTGAATTTAACCAGTGTTAAATGTGTGAAGCTGGATAGGTGTGAGCTATGTTAATCTTTTTTGTCTTTGTATGGCCTAAAAATAGCTTTGTGTGTACGTTCAAGAATAAATTGTAAAATTTCAAGATCTTTCTGCTACCTTTGCTAATTTCTATACATAAGAAACTAACTATGTGGCCTCTTCATCCTTCACATGCATAGAATCATAGAATTGTCAGGGTTGGAAGGGACCTTAATGATCATCTAGTTCCAACCCCCCTGCCATGGGCAGGGACACCTCCCAGTAGATTCCTAACCTGACAGAATTTTTAAACTGCATTGAAGCAGTGAATCTATTAACTCTGGAGCAATACGTAAGTGCTTAGCCACCGGCATCTTTTTTCAGTGTCTGGTGCCAACTGTAGGAGATACTGGAACAAGCACAAGCCTCTTATCCTGTGCAGTCTCACTCTAATAACACAACAAAGCAACATTTTAAAAAAAAAAGTACAGCACACAAAGGTAAAATAGACCATTTTGGTTATATTTGATGAAATAGGTAAGGTGCTGGTGTCCTGGAGACAGCCATGATCAAATAAACTAAACCAGCACAAGAGAAACCTGCTTGTGCTTCAGTTCACTGTCTCAAGTATTACCAGGTCTGGTTGGCATGCCAGAAACCAAATGTTGTTTAAGTCCCTGAAAAAAACCTCTCAATGCATATGAGTGTTTTTTGACCAGCACATTGATAAAGTTCTTTGACATTCTTCTTTGTCATGAGAAACTAGCTTTCATTACAAATATAGATTACTTACTTTTTAACAGATTAAATGATACTATGGCTTTTACCTGTCCTCAAGCCTTGTATTCTCTGGGGATATTGTATTTGGGAGTGATGCTGCTTTGACAGTGTAACTGCTGAAAGAATGTTATAATCTCTTTTAGAATTTAGACTCTCTTTTAGAACTGGAAAATTCCAGTGACTTTCTTGAATATTATATCCTTGTTCCATCCAGCTTTCTTCCTAGTTCCCCCATGTTGCTCTCTTAGACACATAGTTTGAAGTAGATAAGCACCACAGCTGTATGGTCTCATAATACTCAGCTTCTCGTTATCTCAAACTAGGCCGGTCTCTCCTTTGGTTGTATTCCAGACCTGCTTTTGGCAGACATCATTCACCTGAAACATGATTAGAATATACTGTGTAGCATAAAGAGTTTTACTGTTAATATTTCAGAACACTGTAGCATTTCTGTAATTTTTTTAATCTTTTCTAGACCTGTCTTACTCAGCAGCATGTTTCCTTCAGAAGCATTCTTTGGGGAGGCACCTACCACACTTTGTACATGTTATCATTGGTGGGATAGAAATCATTTTTTTCAGAGCAGTAATATTCCTAGGGCTTGAGAGTCCTTGTGCCGTGTAACAACATATTGTACATATGTACAACATATTTAAGTGGCTGGTTTTGATAAAATATGTATTTCCCCTTAATGTTTCAAAATTTTCTTGTAAAATACAATTGGATGTGTTGATTAAATAGGACTGGAAGGTGTTAAACTTCTGGTACATTTACACGGATGTATTGATGCCCTTTTCCAAAGAACACGAGTGGAAGTGCTGTTAGAATACTGCAGTTATATCCCAGTCCAAAAACTGCTGCCAGTAGTTGTGCTGCCACACTTTTTTGTGGTTTCAGTGGGTTATTTTGTAGATGAGTTTTAGCTTCAATTGTTACCTCTTCAGACGATCAGAAAAAAACCCCAGTATTTTGGCAATACTGTGTAATGACAAACTTCGGGCTATACAAAATTGCTACGCACAAAGGCTTTAGATGGCAGTGGTGTGTCAGCCATGTAATTTTTAATGATTTATGTATCCTGAGTCTGTCACCATAATTCTGTCTTTAAAAATATGTTCGCTGTATGAGGAGGATGGAGGAAGGCTGCTGCCTTCAAAATTATTCGCGTAACAATAGTAAGATAGAAATAAATTTACTGTTCATGAACCTTCTCAAGAGTAGTAATCTCCAGTTTACTCAGAATAGGCAGTACTTGTGTAGTTACTCACAATTTAAAGCTCTAATCTTTTTCAAGTGCCCTGACAGGCTATGCATTAATTTAACTGTGCTAGAAGTTGCCATGCCTTACTAAAATAAAATAGTTTTTGTAAGTATAAGTTGAGAATTTTAGCTGAGGTTGTTCTAAACTTCTGAATTATTAGACATTTAGCAAGTGTGAACAGAGTTCTTGGTACCAATTTTGATGGGAACAAGATAGACGATTTTTTTCTACTCCAGTTATTTTCTTGGATCTTCTCTAAATAAACCCTTCTAAAACCAATTTAGAGCACTCAACTTTTTTTTTTCCTCTAATTGACTTCATATGTTTTCTTACCTGCATTTTGTTTATCAGTATCTGGAACAAGATGAAGCTCTTTCATACCCAGGTTTGATATATTGCTTTACATAACACCTTCCAGTCCTATATCCATGTTACCTTATGCACTTGGCAAGTATCACAGGAAAATAATGCTCACTTTAATAATGCACCAATCTTTGTTCGTGTTTTTCAGAGTAGTTGGCTACACCACAGCGATATGAGGGTTTTCTTATTGTCAGTAACTCCTAACTTCCCTTGAAATTACAAAGGGCTTTGCAACTGCCTCCATAAATTTTAAGTATTTTGAAATGAAAGTTTTAGCTTGATAGCAACTTGTTCTAGTGCCAGGTAAATGTTACCTGAACGTTTGAGCTCATCTGTTATTTGTACAGTTTGGATAATGGTATGTGCTTCAGCTTTACAAGATTTCTTTTTGTGTTTTGCTTTGATTGGTTATTTCAGCTTGTCAGTATAGGTTCCCAGTACAGCTGTGGCCGGGCCCAGCAGTCAGAGTATCTGCTGATAGTGTCACGGGAAGTGAAAGGGGAAGAGAGATGCTTCCAGAAATGCTGCAGTGAGGTGTGTCACACCATTCTTTTTGCCCTCACACTGATGTGCTTGGCCTCCTTGCGTTTCTGCTGCTTTCAAATCATTCCACTTTATTCCTGGATGTACAGCACGTAGTAATTTGTGTGTATTTGTGACTGGCTTTTATTTATATTCACGGTATTTCATTATACATTACGAATGTTCATACTGTTAATAAAAATCCCAACCAAACATAAACCCCCTAGTTATTTCATTAAAGATTTTTCTTGAGAAGAGTTCCAACCTTCCCAATAGGTAACTTCTTTTCTGTAAATCTTCCTCCAAAGTTAAGAGCCTTTGGTCCATACTTGGTAATTAAAAGTTGCACGATTTAAACATTAGGAGCCTTGTAAATAAAGCTTTGAGTTCACTGGCTTTAGAAAGGGACATCTCTGTGTTGGCCATTGTTCCAGTTTCAGTGTGTTTCATCCACCTAATAGCCTGTTAAGTTCTGAGTTTGAACCTGTTATTTCTGGTAAGTAAGAACTTAACTGTTTTTTTAGGTGGATGAAATATATTAAAACTTGAACAATGAATAACAGAATTTTTCAGAAATAAAATATGGAAGAGTGAGGGGAGAACAAAACCAGCAGTTTTGAATCTTGTCTCAACTGGAAAGAACATCCTGTGATTTTTTCCATCTTTTTTTTTCTTTTTTTGAGGGGGAGGGGGGGAATGTGGGGGGTGTGTTCCATCTTGGGAAAATTTCTTGAAACCTAAATGAAGAATCATAGCTTCAGTCACTGACTCTTTAGGCTGTATCATCCTTCCTGCTCCCTTCACCCTCAGGTCACTGCTTTTTTAATTACTGTGTTACTTCCCAGCATTCAAGAGTTTGGGAAGGATTTCTTGCTAGCCAGTAACATTAGAGGCAGTTTCAAGTTCTTTACATAGCTGTGCTCCATTTTGAGTGTCTGATGTGCATTGATTTGGCAACCTGGTGTTCTGTAGTATTTTTCATCAATAAAATACTTGGAGTACTTGTTTGTTTCCTTGCTATATATATGGTTATTCAGTCTGAAAGATGGGAATAACATCATGAAGATAACATGACAGTAAAGTCACTTGAGGTCAGCAGAACCTTGCATATGAGTTTACATGGACACTTAGCCATTTTAAAACTACACTGTTGCCTAGCTATATTTCAGAATCTGCTTTGGATTTACCAAGCATTCGCTGTTGCAGTTGCATAGGTAACATTTGGAATGTGGAATTAATGCACAAGGTTTGCAAACCTTCTGGAACTGAGTGGAAAATGTGGCCTGTTAAGGATGTGCAGGGTACAGGCAGCATTATGTTATTCACATGTTTAAGTTCTAGATAGCTCAAAGTAATATTCAACATAATATAATTGGAGATGAGGGAAGCAGTGAAGAAATGAAGGTAGGTATAAAACTTTAAAAGTCTAGAATCTAAATCTAGAAGGGAATGGATTTTCCTTCCTCCTAGATTTGAAGACTAACAGAGGCTTAAGAGCATTAATAGACCTGAAATAAATATGCTTACAGTCCTGGCGTCAGTCATCAGCGCTGAGTTTAACAGCTGATGTGTATGTATCTTTATAGCCTTTTGCATATCCTTTGAGAAGGCAGTAGAATGAACGCATAACTCTGAAAGGCATAACGGCCATTCTTACATTCATACAACTTGATTCTCAAAAAAAAAAGAGAGGACTTCTTTTTATTCTATCAACTCTTAGTATAATTAAAAAAGAAAAAGACAAGCTTTCCAAGACAAGCTTTGTAGTGTACAAGGAGTTTGCCACATCTGAAAGAGAAGTAGTAATATTTAAAGTATAAGAGTATTTAAAATAGAATTTGAGAATAGTAAGTAGAAGAGTTAGTTAATAAGACTAACTCCAGTGGGAAGCAGAGAAAGGCAGGGATGTCGTTTGTGCAAGTTGGAGTGGTTATCTGCATGTGCCTGGTTTTGAGATCTGTCTCAATTCAGTTAGACATGAAATTTGTTCACTTGAAAAGAAAATGGTTCCTAAAGGTTATGCACCAACCGTTTTGCCTATTAACAGGGGTATTTTTAGATGTACCCTCATTAAATTCAGAGAGGAAGAGATTCTTATATTCTTCTGAGTATTTTTGTTGAGTATGCAAAAATAATTTTTTTTCCCTTCCTTTTGTTCTTGATCATTAAATTCTCTCTACTGTTTAAGCCCCATGACCCAAAAAGAGTTTGTCCTTTCAGAAAGTCTGAGAAACAGTAGGCTGAGTAATCTGAAATCCTTTTCCTGTGTATTGTAACACATGTTTTGCAGACCTCAGACTTTACACTGATTTGTTGTGGGATAGTTTGTTTTCTATTTGGCTTTTTTTTTTTTTGGGGGGGGGGGGAGGGGCGGGGAGGGTGTGGGTGCAGGGAAGGACAGACACGGGGTAGGGGAGTTTAACTATTCCTTCCAGTTTATTGGCATCCTTCTTAAAGCGCTGCCACCGACACTGAACAATGGGATGGCTTTTGGAATACAAGTGCTAATATATTGCTTTATTTCTGATCATACTCAGTTCTAATCTGCAGTCATTTTCCATTGTTCTGCCATCACCCTTATTACTGTTGATGCATCTCAGAAAACTACAGTGAAGTTTCTATCATGCTGTTGATACTATGCAAATGATACATTCTTAGTTGTACACGTATGGAGCTGCTTACAAAAGTATTATGTATTGGAGTTTTGAAGAACTTATGTTTATTGTTGCAGAAGTGACTTTATCTTAACATGCACCAGCTGATGAATAATGGCAACAAGTTATCCAGATGTTTTGCAGTCAACTAATTCAGTAGTCCTGTCCAGCTAGCTAATAAGTAGTCTGCTGTGTCACCTAAAAGGAATTACGTGCAAAAGGTCAACTTACTTGGATTATGAAGCATTAGTGGGGGATATAAGTGGCAATCAACTGAGAACCTATAAACTTTGTTGAACCAGGACTGATGATTTGGCTGATGTTTGGATCTTGTATCTTATCTGCTTTCAGAGAGGTCATTTCTTTCTTTTGAGTGCTAATAAGTAAAGAAGTATTTTTCCTTCTCATAGTTGTTATCATAGCTTATCTGATATCAAGTTCTTGCCATTTTGCAGGAAGAAAAGTTATCTGTATACTAAATCAAATCATATGCTTGAATTTTATTCTTCAAATTTCTCTTCAGAGAAGATGAATTATGCGTGGCTTTATTTAAACATGTATTCGATTTTTTTGAATGTTTTCTAGCCTTTAAGTGGGTTAAAAATACTGTTTAAAATAGTCCTGCATTTTACCTCAATAATTGAAATACTTACTGTATTTGTATTGCATGGTTTGTAATTCCTGTATAATATATAGGATAAACTTCATACCACTTCAGCAGACTTACAGGCAACTTAACTGATGGGGTTTTTTTCTGAAAATGTATGCATGTTATTTTTTGCTGATTGGGAAGAGAACCAACAAATCATATCTATATCTATCTATATATATGAAGCACGTCTGGGTTGATTTTTCCAGCTTTTCAGTAGACTTTCTTAGTCCATTTTGTGCAACTAAGTAACAAGTTACTTGAGGGGTTTTCACAGAGTCATAGAATGGTTTGGGTTGGAAGGGACCTTAAAGATCATCTACTTCCAACTCCCCTGCCATAGGCAGGGACACCTCCCACTAAACCAGGTTGCTCAAAGCCTCATCCAGCTTGACCGTGAACACTTCCAGGGAGGGGGCATCCACAGCTTCGCTGGGCACCCTGTGCCAGTTTCTCACCACCCTCACAGTAAGGAATTTCTTCCTGATATCTAATCTAAATCTACTCTCAGTTTGAAAGTGTTACTCCTTACCCACTCACTACACTGGCTGATAAAGAGTCCCTCCCCATATTTCCTGTAGGCCCCCCTTTTAGTACTGGAGTAACTGCAGCACTTAAGTCCTGTGATTCTCTATTACACAAATATGTTACGGTGCAGACTGCTGGGCATCCGTTGTGAAAGGTTAACTGATTTAACGTCTCATAAATGGTGCCTTTGTATTCCAGTGAGAATGCATTGTGCTTCTAAAAAACCCTGGGGTTTTGTAACTTTGTTACATGGTTCTGGTGGAAGAAACGTGTCTCACGTTCATTTTTGATCAGCCTGTGTTCATCGCTGCCTGTATGTATTCTACAGAACTAGAGTGATGTTAGGAGTGGAGGAGGGAGGGAAAGCTTTCTGGTGATCACACCCAGACAGTGTAGGTAAAGTGGGCAGTTCAAGAGTGCAGAATTTTGTTTGCCAATATTGTTTTGTGGGATGCTGAGCCTTGACTGCTGTAATACCATCGGGGCCCAAAAACTTCGACATCATCTAGGCTTGACATCAGGTGGGTTCGTTGTGCAGACATATTGCTTGCTGCTCTTTGTAGACACACTGGCTCACTCTGTGGAGGTGCCTGCTTGGCTGTCTTACCACAGTGTTGGAACGTCTGAGCATCTCACTTCTCTCCTTAAAAATGCAGTGAGGCTCTGTGTTCTCCTGACAGTGCTACATGGAAGCTGCTTTGATCTTTGGTCTACCTACCTTCTGCTTTTGTTGGGGGAATAGTCTTATCCCTCAAGTACAGAATCTAGACCAAGATTTCATCTTGTCTGCCTCTTCCCTGCTTTAACAAGGCTTTTCCTCTCTTTGGTGCTCTCCTAGACCAATGCAGTAGGCAGTTTGTTTTCAGACAGATAACTACAGTCTTTAAAGTGCTGTTGCCCTAAAATGATGCAATAGAGATTGGGGAATAGGACGGCCTTGTCACATGTGTGTGGTGATTAGTTAGGTAGATTTAATATACTTTTGGTAATGACATTTTGATACAGCGTATCTGTGCAACATGTTGATTTTTAGGACTTTGATCTGTGTCAGTAATCATAGCACCATACATTATCTTGTTACGCTTTTGGAATAAACCTTTAAAATAAATGTACCAGCTACATCTGAATTGATTCTGGCTTGGAAAGGGAGGCTATGTTAAGCTTCTAGCATTAGGTAAGTGTACTGGGTGTAAGGTAAGACAAGCTACATGAAATTTCTGCCATTTGATAAACATGATGAATACAAGGTAGTACTGATGTTGAGTATATCCTTCTTAGTAAATTGGCATTTATTATTCAATATCAAGACTTTTAGAAGCTTGTAAATACGTCACATTTCATTATACATGGCTTCTGCTTGTAAGTGCTTCCTTAACCGACTTTCTTGTAGCAGCGCATATGAACTTCAGATGTTAAATCTTGGTGTCCCACCATGCTGTGTCTCGCTGTTTTCCAATCAAATGCAAAATTTGTCTTTGTCCACTCAAAATATGTTTTAACACAAGTACCTTTATTCTTTAAGTAAAGTGGTGGGTATCCCTTAAGGCTAAAGTGCTTTCTGCATGCAGCTATTTACATGTTAAATCATTCCACATTAAGATACCATATACAAACTTTTTAAGAATTAACTTTGGAGGATGAGGTTTTCAGTAAATAACAGAAACAGGGAACAGGCTACTTCTCCACTAGCCTGCCTCTGTAGCCTTTTCTTTCACAGTATAATCATAACTACAAATCATTAATTCTGCAAGTGTTTAAAAATAAAAGCTATCTTTATCTTATCATTAGAGTTTCAGTGTATTTGTCGACATCAAAATGTATTTGCATTGAAGTGGAGAATCAAGCTTCAGACACAGTCAATAGTCTGAAGAGTGAGGACTGTTTGTACTAATGATGAGAATTTATGTGGAAATTTTTTTTTTCTTTCATCTTTCAGCTGGTCAGTATTGGTTCTTCCTATAACTATGGCAATGAAGATCAGGCTGAATTTCTGTGTGTTGTCTCAAAGGAATTGCATAACACTCCCTATGGCACAACCAGTGAACCCAGTGAAAAAGCGAAGGTAAGTTACTAGATATTGGACTAAAACAATGGTGTCAGATTGGGTGAGCTTCACTAAGTTCTGCTAGGCCTACCTCTGTTCTGGACCATTATTTAATTGTTTTTTTTCCTCTCACTCATGACTAATACTGGTTCCCCATCCATTGTATGAGAGACCGTAAATGGTACAATCAGAATGCACTTGTACCAGATTGATTATTTAAATGCAGTACTCTGTACTGTTCCTGATACCTGTCCTGTTTTTTTGAGTATTGGCAGACATTTGCTGTTTACACTTGAGAATCTAGGTTTTGTTTCTTACTCAATTTGAATACTTCCTTATCCTGCCGCTGATTCAGTTGAAAAGTGGGGTTTTTTCTTGAGTTCAACTCAACCCTTACTGTCAAGAACAGGGATTGTAATACAACCATCTCTGAAAAACATAGTCATGTGCAATATTTGTTAGCTTAATATTTTCAAGTTTCTACATAGTTCTCTTTACTTTCTGTAATAAGCTTTACAAGAAGATTGTAATGGGAATAATATCTTAGCATTTTACTCAGTTGTCTTTCAGAGTTTGTATAAGAGAAAATATAAAAACACAACTGAATACTAGTAAGGCAGACCAGTTATGTGTTTAAGTGTAAGATGTAAGTGTGTTCTCTTCCATGCATATTGAACATTTTTGCTGCAGACAAACTGGATACTTCTGTAGTTGGCTTAAAAGGTTGGGGTTTTTTTTCATTTAGTATATGTAGATGGGAAAAACAACTGGTAAAACATCAAAGGTAGCTTTTTCAAGAATCACCTTCAAATAAATTAATTTTGAATTAATGCTAAGAATTGATCTGGGTCTTGGCACTGAGGCCTCAAATAGATAAAACTTCATAACTTTCTTGGTTATGCAGCTGCACATATGGAGACATTTTTGTAAATTGCACTATAAAATTACTCCAAGCTTTATGTTAGATTTTTGTTGAAATGATTAACTTACACTCTTTTGTCACCGTTCAGAGAAAACTTCCGAAGTGTTAGAATTCCCTTCTAACTAGGGTCCTAAACAGTGAACCTGAGTAAACTATGGCTCACCTTTCCAAAATCCTAGTCAAGGTCTGCTTCTGCTGGGGGGTTTCAGTAAAACTTTGAAAATTGACAAGTTAAAGAGGCATGTGGTAATAATTTAGGGTTGAGATATGTATCTGAAATAAAATATTGAGTTCTAAAACCTAATACACGACTTCATAAGGAATGGTAGTACACCTTCAGGGAACTTCAGAAGTTGCCAAAGTTACATTGCATTCTTAATGCAAAAGAAAATAGAGATCAAATGAAACTGTTAAATCCTAAATACAAAATCTAGTTCAGAGTGAGTAGCTCTGAGAGAAGCTGCATCATTAGAACTCTCTATTGAAGTGCTTCTTGTCTTTGTTTCAGAGAAGAGAGCAGAGCATAATTTGACCAGGGTGATGAATAATAATTGCTGTTAATTTTGGTTGGAGATATAAACATTCACTCCTTTTGTCCTGGAAGAATTGAACTGTTGCTAGCAATTAATGACAATACTTGAGGAAAAAATTATTTTTTGTTGTTTTATTGAAAGGTTTCTGACAGCTGTGTTCAGGAATCTTGGCTGGACCTTGGGAGCTGTTGTCTGAATAGTTCTCTCTTAGCCAACGTTAATCCTCTAGCCTGCAGTCTGTTCATTAGTGACTGAGTTGGTCTTCATGACATTCATAAGATTGAAATTCTGGTGTCCAGTGATACATACAGTTCATGTACTGGGGCTGACTTTTACAAGCCATGAGAGAGTCTTCCTATTACTTTTACAGTGGGTTGGGTTAGAGAAAACAAAAAACTACAAGTATGTAATTTTTATTGACAAACAGTTCAGTATTAATTAATAGTACTGGACTTTCAGAATAGGTGGAAGCATTTTCCAATAGCCCATCTAATCAAGCTTCACCTTCATTCCTTCTTAGAGACTTTTTTTCTTGTGTTTTATTTTTTTTTTTAAACAGCTTGCATAGTAAGTTAATTAATACACTGAAGCAAAGGAAATTAATGGCTTTTGGGACATTGACTTAAATGGTTCCAGTGGCTTTCACTGGTAGCCTGCCCTAGTGAGACCACATCTGGAGTATTGTGTCCAGTTCTGGGCTCCCCAGTTCAAGAGGGACGGGGAAATACTAGAGAGAGTCCAGCGGAGGCTGTGAGGATGATGAAGGGACTGGAACATCTCTCTTGCAAGGAAAGACTGAAAGCCATGGGGCTGTTTAGCCTGGAGAAGAGCAGCCTGAGAGGGGAGCTGATTAATGTTTACAAATATCTGAAGGGTGGATGTCAAGTAGATGGGGCTGGTCTCTTTTCAGTAGTGCCCTGTGATAGGACGAGGGGCATTGGATACAAACTGGAACCCAGGAGGTTCCATCTGAGCAAGAGGAGAAACTTCTTTGCTGTGAGGGTATGGGAGCCTGTGCCAGGCTGCCCAGAGAAGCTGTGGAGTCTTCTTCTCTGGAGAGATTCCAAACCTGCCTGGACATGCTCCTGTGTGGCCTGCCCTGTGCGCCCCTGCTCTGGCAGGGGGTTGGACTCAATGACCTCCAGATGTCCCCTCCAACCCTACCATTCTATGATTCTATGGCACTACTGAAAGGTAACTTGTATCCCCATGAGTGCTCTTATCTTTCATACACTTTATTGAGCTGTCACTCTTGAGACAAATGACCAAAGCTTGTTCATAATGTCTGCATCCAAAGTTAGATTCTTAAATGCTATCCTTTCCCATTCATGGCAAAGAGTGCACAGAACTAAGGTACCAGCTTTATATCTGTATTGAAGTTTTCTGTATACTTATGGTCCCTGTTATGTTGCATGGCACTGTTGGCTTCTATCTGCAGACTTCAGGACATTGGAAAAAAGAAATTGTAATGAAATCTTTAGTGTTCCTCCTTGAAATTCTCTACTTTCTTACAAAGACTGGGGGTCCCAAATAGAAGTAAATAAATGTATTTCCAAGATTCTTCAAGTATAAGGGGACTGTACTTTGTTGCAGCACTAACTCACTTGCCATCTCTTCTTTTCCCTTCCTTTCTCTATACTTGCTGCATGCCACTCAGAGTGAGGATGAAGAAACGGATTACGATATGAATGACTCAGATTAAGTGTAAATGTCATGGTGAGCACTAGCTGCCCTAGGATTTTACCCAAATGCTTTTCTGCCCCATCCGTTTAGTACCCCCACTAGTGCTGTCCTTTGGCTAGTCCTGGTGGTGTGTGTGTTTGTGATTATAGTTGTGGCACGGTTAGCAAAGGTAGAATTCCTGTTCTGGGTATTGCTTCTTTGAGAGAATAATTAGTGTTGCTGTTATAAGCTGTATTGTGATGGGTGACCTTAAAGTTTTGCTGAGAATAAAAGTCCTTAATTTAGATTCTAGGTTCAGAATTGCTTTTCATTGTTATTTTCCAGGCACCAGCTTTTCTGTCAGATGATTTTTTTTTTTTTTGCATGTAGAGGCATCTGACATGAACAGTATATATTTTCAGTAAATTTAAGAAATTAACAGTAATTGGCAATAATTTAACAAACTTGACTGAAGTGCAACATAGTAAAAAAATGGTCTTATCAGATAATTTTGAAATTAATAATTTTTTAATCAAGAACTGGCAAATATAAGTAAATAGTTTGATCAGTGCTGCAGTTATATTTATCACAGGAAAGAAATCTCTCATGGGAGGGATTAGGTCCTTTCCATTGTAGTTTGACATCTTATTGAAGATCAAGGTACTTAAAAAGTCACAAGTGGAAGAACACAAAAGTTGCATCAGAAAGAACAGCTTTTTTTCAGCTTTTTCCTAACGTGTCTGCAAGCAGTGCTCATACTTAACTCTGCTTTCCATCTTCTAGAAGATAACTTGTCATTGAATGTTCAGTGATACCGTGTGTGGGTAGTCACTTGAGCCTGTATAAATTGAAGATATTTGCCATTGCATGAGACTGAACTCCAGCTTCTCACCTATACACCTGATTTTTTTAGCTGTAAAGGAGCCTTATCCTTATTTCTGAAGTGTTGCTTCCATATGGCTGAAAAAGAACCTACATGATTTTCTTAACTGATGTTAAAAAAAACTACTGCTTAGGTAGAATAAGGTCTTTTGCCAAGTCTTCAGGAATGGCTGCAAGGAATGGGTGAAACCTGAAGCTTTATTGAAAAAAATTGAACAACCACTGTGCTGGAATTGAATGCAAGAATCCTAAGCTGCCTGAGAGATGAACAGTCTTTAAAATGCTGTTCTACCTGCAGCAGATTTATGTGGAATGGGAGGAAATAGTTCTCTTGCGTTCAGCTTCCCTAAGAAGCAGTCACACTCAGGGCCTTAGTATATGAGAGTTCTTTCAGCATTGTATAGACTTTATAAGTCAACTTTGGATCTGTTGCACTTGGAGGAAAAACAGAGCAGAAACATGAAAAGGAAAAAAATCCTGAACACCTCAGGTCTGTACCAGCATCAGGACAGCCGCCAGTATCAGTACAGATTGTGTGATGAGTGGATTGAGAACAGTGCTGCAGAGGAGAACCTGGGGATGCTGGTGGGTGAAAAATTGTCTGTGAGCCATCAGTGTGCACTTGTAGCCCAGAAAGCCGATTATGTGGGGCTGCGTCAGAAGCATGGCCAGCGGGTCAAGGGAGGTGATTCTCCCTCTCTTCTTTGCTCTCGTGAGACCCCACCTGGAGTACTGCGTCCAGCTCTGGGAAGACAGCACAGGAAAGACCTGGAGATGTTAGAGTGGGATGTATCAGGTTCTGAGGAGGGA